>PJEM01009833.1:46281-67807 GCA_004023845.1 Helogale parvula | reverse complement strand
CCCGTACTCAGGGCGCCTCGGTGGCTCAGTCGGTTAAGCGTCTGGCTTCGGCTCAGGTCATGATCTTGTGGTTCATGGGTTCGAGCCCCGCATTGGGCTCTATGCTGACAGCTGGCTCAGAGCCTAGGGCCTGCTTCGGATTCTGTGTCTCCCTCTCTCTCTGACTCTCCCCTGCTTGTGCTGTCTCTCTCTGTCTCTCAAAAAAAAAAAAAAAAAAAAAAGAATTCCCCGTACAGGCTTTGAAAAATGTCAAAGCCAGGCTGAGACGCGTGAATCAGTCTGGTGAGGAGCAGGGTGATACGTGAAGTCTCAGAGAAGCTCCTCACAACAGACTCACCAGTCACCAGGGGATACGAGAAGCTTCACAGTAGAAAAGCCTGGCAGACACCACCTTAACCAAGGGCCCGAGTGAACACCACTGGTCGTAAGAGAGGTCAAGGCCATACCCCGCCTGACAGAATGCACTGAGGAGGACGCAGCTCTCCTTCCCAGGTGTTCCTGCCAAAGACGCAGCAACTCAGTCTATCTCTGAGGAAACACAGACAAACCCAAAGGGTGGAGCATTCTCCAAAAACCTGGCCTGTCATCCTCAAGTGTCAAGGTCATGAAAATCCAGAAAAGATGAAGGAACTGCTTCAGACTGAAGAAGACCAAAGCAACAACCGAATGCAATGTGTGATTCTGGACAGAATTCTTTTGCTGTAAAGAACATTCTCCGGATAAATGGTAAAGCTTGAAAGGCGCTTAGGTGGTAGTGATGTACCAGTTGTAATTTCCTGACCTTGTTGAATGGATTGTGGTTTTGAAGGATGATGCCCACCCCACCCCCAGGAAAGCCACGCTGAAATATTTAGAAGCACAGGGGTATCGTGTCCCCGACTTACTCTGAAATGGTTCAGAAAAATAATTACTACGTATATAAACTGAGAATGATAAAGCAAATGGGGTAAAAGGCTAACATCTGAGGAAAACGAGTGAAAGGTATACAGGCATTCTTTGTACTGTTCTTTAAAATCTAATTACTTCAATATAAAAAGTTAAAAAGTTGCCAAGACCCAGAAGTGGCTCCTGTTTCAGCCTCATCTCCCCTCACCCACTCCTCCAGTTCCAGGGAAAAGAACCCCCAGCTGCTCCTCAGAGAAACCCAAGATTCTTACCCGCTGCCGGGCCCTTTGCCCTCGCCGCTCCCTCGACCTGGAACGCTCCCTGATCCTCTCGCAGGGGTCGCTCCCTTACTCCTCTCAGGCCCCCACCTCCAGGAGGCCTCCCCGAGCCCTCTGAGGTGGTTTTCCTCCGTTCCCTGCCTGCAAACTGCCCTCACACACCCTCGTCATTTCCTCCATAGCGATGGTCCGAGTCGGCTAGGAATTTGCCAACTGGTTTAAGTGGTCTTCCCCGCTGGGCTGTCAGCTCTCCAAAAGCAGATTCTCCCGTGTTTTGTTCACTGTCCCCAGCACAACCCAGCACTGTCCCTGAACCGACCTGACGGCTGAGCGAATGAGCGAGTCACCCACCTCCGATCTTCTAAGCAACGTGGGGAAGGGGGGGAGTGCCAGGACCCTGGTCCCACCCCTACCCAACGCCCCAGCCTACCTGGCAGTGTTAAAAATGTGCTGCTGCTTGTTCTCCTTGGGGTTCAAAATCACCACCACACAGCTGGGGAGAAAGAGGAAAATAGGCCCAAACTGAGGGGGGTGTTGGGGTCCAGGGATGATTCTGTTTCCAACAGAAAAGCCCACACATAAATAAGGTTCTGAACAGAAGAGTCTTTCCTCCTCCTCCAGGTGTCTATGCTGAGAATTCTAGGGCACTTCAAGTCATTAGATAATATATTCTTAAATAGAAAGCAACACTTCCTTGGTCAGGCACTGAACTAATAAAGGCCTTGTGTACGCAATCTCTTTAAATCCTCACAACTGCGAGGTAAAGTCAGAAATCTTAGTCCCCTCTTCTAGATGAGGAAACTTGAAGCCCAGAAAGAAAAAAATCCTTTGCCCAGGGCCACCCAGCAGGTCAGGGACAGAGTGGGGATATGAATCCATACCAGATTCAAGTGCCCACCTTGTCCTCTATCCTGGACTGCATCGTAAAGAGTCAATGACAGATACTGTTCATTCGGAAGGACTGCAGACCTGCCCCTGCCCTCCAGGCTGGAAAGGTCTCTTCGGTGCCTGGAACAGTGCCAGGCTAGATCAGCATTTATGGAAAAAACAGTAGGAGGAGACCTTGAGTCCTCTCAAACCACCCAAGAAGAGGATATCCCTAGTTGTGTTCTATGGACAAAGCAGCAGGGGTTCACAGGAGCACACTGGAACGCAAAGCCAGGCTGACACCAGGGCTTGGGTCCTTCCCAGAATAACTGCCACCTCCCACCTGAAGTCACAATAAGGCTTTCACAGCGCTCACCACATGTGGGCGCTGTTCTAGACCCAGAAGGGCCTTGGCTCGGCCCTGGGACAGGCAGCTTACCTGCGTTCTACAGACAGAAAAGCCAAGGCCCGCCCACTCACTCACCCGGCCAGGTAGGCCACGTGGCCTGTGCTGGGGTCACAGGTCAGGCCACTGCTGTTCTGGGCTGTGATGCCAAGCACCTTCTCGAGTGACACCTGTTGGGGAAAGGACCAAGTCAGAAGACCTTTCCCAGGAGGCCCTTCGTGGCACCCGCTGCCTCAGCCACCCATTCAGTCCCTGTTACATCCCGACACTAACCGAACCTCTCCAGTCACGTGACCAACAGCTAACATTTGTTCTTCTCAACATTCCTTTCAAGGACACAGAATGATGAGGCAGACAAACAAAAACCCCTGCCCTCCTGGAGCTAACCATGATGGGATGGAGGACGTTAAACACATACAGAACAAATAGGTAAAACAGATGCCAGGTGCTGATAGGAGCAGAAGAGAAAAATAAAGCAGGGAAGGAGATTGGGGATATTGGGAAACGAGAGAAGGCCTCACTGAGAAGCTGATCTTTGAATAAATTTCTAAATATTTTGTATGGGTAAAAGATTTGAAACCTTACAACAACCCAAGGAAGAAGACATTATTATAACGCCCATTGTACAGATAGGGACGTTGAGGCCCAAGATCCCATGCCTGTGGAGTGGCAAAGTTGGCATACAAACCCAGCTAGTCTCTGGCTCCAAAGCCAGTCTGTGCCTTGGGTCCTGCAGGGGAGATACAGCAGTGAGCAAGAGTGGACACCATCTATGCTCTCAGCAAATTTACACTCTAGAGGTTCAACAAGTAAAGAACCAAGAAAAAAATCACATTTAAAATTTTAAAATTCTCTACGCAAAGTAATTTAAACGAGCAAGTCTCTATCATGGTTGATTAAAACAATTTAGAGTATAGGGGCGCCTGGGTGGCTCAGTCAGTTAAGCATCTGTCTTTAGCTCAGGTCATGATCTCACAGTCTGTGAGTTTGAGCCCCACGTAGAGCTCTGTGCTGACAACTCAGAGCCTGGAGCCTCCTTCAGATTCTGTGTCTCCTCCTCTCTCTGCCCCTCCCTCACTCAAGTTCTCTCAATAATAAATAAAAACATTAAAAAAATTAAAAAAAACAATTTAGAGTATGGACTAATAGAATTGCAATACTTTCATATCTGGAATAAACTAGTTTCTTTTTCTTTCTTTTTAAATGTTTATTCATTTTCGAAGAGACAGAGACAGAGTATGAGCAGGGGAGGGGCAGAGAGGGAGACACAGAATCTGAAGCAGTCTCCAGGCTCTGTCAGCACAGAGCCCAACGAGGGGCTGCAACCCATGAACCATGAGATCATGATCTGAGCCGAAGTCAGATGTTCAATTAACTGAGCCACCCAGGCATGCCTGGAATAGACTAGTTTCTAATTATTGTAAAAGTAAAATATTCTCAACTATGTCACTGCCCTCAAAAATGAGAGGCAGGGGCGCCTGGGTGGCTCAGTCGGTTAAGCCTCCGGCTTCGGCTCAGGTCAAATCTCACCTTCGTGGGTTCGAGCCCCGCGCTGGGCTCTGTGCTGACAGCTAGCTCAGACCCTGCTTCCGGTTCTGTGTCTCCTTCTCTCTCTGCCCCTCCCCCTCTCATGCTCTGTCTCTCTGTATCAAAAATAAATAAAACATTTAAAAATTTTTTTAAAAAATGAGAGGCAAACATAGGATAATGATAGCTAATGCTTACTGAGCATCTACCAGGAGCTAAGCACCATTTAAATACCTGTAACTATGCTGACTCATCTAATGCTCACAATAACCCTGTGCTATGGTCATTATCATCATCATCACTTCCATCTTACAGGTGAGGATATAAAGAGGCCCAGAGAGGTAACCCATCCAGGAAGGAGCAATACCAGGACTCTAACCCAAACAATCAGGCATTGGTACTCACATAGGTTATATATCTGTCAATCAGCATTACTAGGCACTAATGCAATACAATGGTCATTTTTAGAGTAGATCTTTTGTAAGCCAGATGGGCTCTGTGCCACCAAACAAGAAAAATAAATGACACCAATTAACCAAAATACACAATCAAAATAGTAGTAGCTACCACTATCAGAGAATTTGCAATGTGCCAGGTATTGTTCTAATGCTTAAGATATGTGAGCTCACAAAAAAAAAAGATATGTGAGCTCACATAATCTTCACAAATACCTTATAAGGGAATATTTATGTTATTATCTTCATTTTACAAATGAGGACATTGAGCCACATGAAGGTTCATAACAAAAAGGACAGAATTGGGGTGCCTGGGTGGCACAGTCAGTTAAGGAGTTCAACTCTTGATCTCAGCTCAGGTCTTGATATCAGGGTCATGAGTTGAAGCCCCGCATTGAGCTCCATCCCAGGCATGGAGCCTATGGAGGAGGAGAACAGAATTAAGGTTTAAGCCCAGGTAGTCTGGATCCAGAGGTTGCACTTTTTTTTTTTTTTAATGTTTTCTTTATTTTTGAGAGACAGAGCATGAGCAGGGGAAGGTCAGAGAGAGGAGACACAGAATCTGAAGCAGGCTCCAGGCTCTGAGCTAGCTGTCAGCACAGAACCTGATGCGGGGCTCTAACCCAGGAACCGTGAGATCATGACCTGAGCCGAAGTCGGACGCTTAACTGACTGAGCCACCCAGGTGCCCCCAGAGGTTGCACTCTTAACCACATTGCTTACTGCCTCTCTGAAATTGCTATGGTTATTGTTCTATTTTATACAAGTTTAGCACTTACAAGGTACTTTCAGGAACCTACAAGGTAAGGGCTGTGAAGTTCAGGTGCTAGGTGAGAGAATAAAGTAGATGTCTGTTTTAGGCTGGGGGAAGGCTTCTCATAGTAAGTATATGCAGGCTGAGACTTGCGGGATGAGGAGTCAGTCAAATGGACTGTAGCAAAAAGCCAGGAGGACTCAGCAAACACATAGGAGGTGGTAAAGAGCTTGGAGCCTCAGGAAAACAGAAAGCAGGCTTGTGTGACTGAATATTTAAGAGAGAGGACCATGGAGGTATAGCCAGAGAGGTGGGCAGGGGCCACCAGGAATGGCAGTCAGGAATGGGTGATATAATCAGAGGGCAGCAAGAAGCCATGTTGCAGGAACAAGACCCACCAGCAGCAGACACCATGTCTTCCCTCACTATCTGGACTCTGCCAAGCAGGTCATAGTCACCATTTCATTTCTGCTCCATGCAACTCCACAGTATGGTTATTAACATTTCTGTTTTATAAAAACAAACTTCGTTGCTCAGAGAATTGTAGACAACTTTTTTTAAATTGCTGCTGTGCTAATTGAATCCCTTTTACCAACTCCAAAATCTTTGTTTCTGTGTCTAAAGACTTAGGGTACTGTTCTGTACCCCCTCCTCGCAGGAAGCGTTAGTGAGATTTTACAAGTATTCAGATTTTCTCCATAATTTAAGTTGGCAATATGGAATAAGAATACCACGTCGGTAAGGGAGAAGGAAAGAGAAAGCAGGTGGGGAGAGACGGAGGAGTAGAGCTGAGGGACCGTTTAGACAGGTAGGACTCGATACTGAACACTGGTAGGGACCCTAAAGATTCAGCATGGGACGGGGTCAACAAAAATGAAAGGGCCCAGAGAAACATCTAAAGGTGGTGGAAAGGATACGCAGGAAGGCGTGACTAGGAGGTGATTAGCAGAACTAAAATTCACTTCGAGGTAAGGATCCAGGGAGAAACCCCGAAAATGTTCCAAGGGATATGGGGACGGGGTTTGAGAGGTGGGCTAGAATTGATGGGTAGTACCGGAGAAAGGAGACGGGAAAGTGGGAGGAGCCTTGGCTAACGGGGCGGGACGTGGGAGAAAGAGGAGCTGGAGTAGACTAGTTGAGGGCTGATCTAACGTTGATCCAACGATCTAAGGGCGGGACCAGGGGAGCCTGGGAAGGAGCCTGGAACTGGGGCGGGCAGGGCAAACAGCTCCTCACCCGGTTCTGCACCGTGTCCTCCGGCGCCGCCGAGAGTCGTGTCCGCCGCCGGAGACACAGTGGCGGAGCGGGAGGCGGAGAGCACTGGCTCCTCCGCGCCGGAACTCCCACCGTGAAGGACGGCACCTTCTCGACTGCATCGTTCCGCGCGTAGCCTCCGGGCCCCAAGGCAGCCATCGTCGCGCCGGATCTCGGCAACTGTTGCAGTCCCCAACTGCCGCCGCCCTCTCCAAGACCCACTCGAAGAGCAAACGGCCCGCGGGAAAACCGGCGCCGCCGCCCATTGGATGCGGCAGGCTCCGTGTCTGGCCAATGTCAGGACTGCCGGGTGGCGGTTTTGACCAATGAGAGCTGAGAGGCGGGGCGAAGTTTCCGTAAGGGTGCAGCCATAGCCAGTGGACTTGATGCCTGATCAAGCAAAATGGTGCTTTTATGCGGTGTTTTCATAATTTATGAACGTTTCGATTTTAGCTTTTACGTAGCCAGGGCCAAAGGCTCCAGTTCGCTTTTTGCCGCACTTCCCCGACGCAGGGGATAATCGCCCGGATGTAAGCGTAGGGTGGGGCCGAAAGGGACCAACCACTTGGCGCAGACTCAGAAAAGCCGTGACGTCACCTCTCCCCCGGCACGTGATGAGGTCAGGTTGACTAAGAACTAGCTTTGCGCCTCCCTACTGGCGTGTCCCCATTTACCACGTGACTAGGGCGTAACGCGACTGGGCGCGTAGTGCGCAGGCGCCCTCTCCCCTTCCCGGCACCTAACGAGGCTTCAAGGGCCGTCACGTGAGGCAGGAAGAGAGCGCGCGGGTGGGGCCGGGTTCCGTGGATCCCGGCCAGGAGCAAAGTGAGACTGCAGACTGGGCAGGACTCAACGGGCTTGAACAGCCATGCCCAAGTATTGCCGTGCTCCGAACTGCTCCAACACTGCGGGCCGACTGGGCGCTGACAACCGCCCTGTGAGCTTCTACAAGTGAGCGCAAGTGCGGGGCGGGACTTGCGGGGGCGGGGCAGTGGGGGCGGGGCCCGAGGGTAACCGCTGCTTTGCTGGGTACCTGGTGCTGCCGGCAGACATCTAGAAGCAGGGTTAGCAAAGTGAAGTGATGGTATCTTCAGCAGTAAACACAGCACGTGCAAAGGTGCAGATGTGTTAAAACGCAGGGGTAGACGATTAACTACAGGTAGTGAAAGGGGCGACCGGAAGAAGTGGGACTGTGAAGGGAGGAACTTAAAATTGCCTTCTCGTCATCTCCCCCAAGTTGAGGTATCTCAAACGCGAAACATCCGAACCTGACTGAGCTCCTGATTTGTCTCCCGCCCAAACCTTCCACAACCTTTCGTATCTCAGTTAATAACTTATTTCATCCTTCCTGTTGTTGTGCCTAGAAACCTTAGAGTCATCTCTACCTCTTTTCTTTCCTCACTCTTGAAGTAAAAATTAGCTTGAACTGTAAAAAAACAAAAACAATGTTTAAATATCTGTCTCTCTGTTTGTTATTCCCTGGCTGGGATAAAAGATACGGGAAAGGCCGGCTGAAGAGTTAATAAGAAAAAAAAAATTTTATATTTTTCACAGGGACATGCTGCTGATGTAAAGTGGAAAAAAAATTCCCCATCTTTGAATTTTTTTTACTAGGAGAGTTTGTTCTCTAAAATCTAGACTATCGGGGTGCCTGGCTGGCTCAGTAGATAGAGACTCTTGATCTCGGGGTCGTGAGCTCAAGCCCCAAGTTGGGCATGGAGTCTACTATTTTAAAAAATTGTAAAATCATGGACTGTGGTAAACTTTGCTGTTTGAAATTGTATCAGTAAAAATAAAACATCTAACTGAACCCTGGGGGAGTTAAGTCATTTTGACAGTGAGAAGCCACCTCTGGGGCAGAGCTTTAGGTAAGGCCTATCTAGGCGCAGTTTTCCACATCGACATAAAGTTTATTGCCTCCAAGAAGACAGGACTCTGGACTCCTTTTGTAATCCAGACCTAATATCTATCCCTTCATACACAGTTCTGCTTTGCTTTAAGCCTATCCAAACAATTTCACTTACATTTCACCCATTCCCCCAAATCCAAATAATAACCGTGTCTTTTCCTTTGTTTGGTGAGATTCCTTATAGTACCTCTGGTGTGCAGTGTCCCTCATTGCTGTGGTACATAAACCTGACTTTCTTGCACTACAGGTGTGTCCCTGGTGGCCTTAGTCTGAATCAGCCAGGACACATTCCTCATCCAGTCCATCAGCAGATCTTGTGAGCTCTCCCTTTAAAATCTATCCAGCATTGACCATTCCTAAACCCCTTCTCTGCCTCCATTCTGGTTCTGGCCATTACCATCTCCTGACTGCACCATTTTAGTTACTTCTTCATTGATCAGCCCACTCCCACATTCTGATCCCCACACACAGTCACAGGGAACTTGTGTACAACTGTAGCAGATCAGAGTCCTCCTCTGTTCATATCCCTCCCGTGGCGCCCATGGCACTCTCTAAAAGATAAGTTGAGGCTGGAGCAGACAGAAAGGCCTGCAAAGCTCTACAGGAGCTCGGTCCCCTGTCTCTGTATGACTCATCTCTTTCCTCCTGCCTCTTACCACTGTGCTCCAGCGTCACTGGCTACTTGATATTCCTCTAACATGCCAGGCACATTGTTGCCCCAGGGACTTTGTGCTTTTCCTTCTGCGTGGAAAGTTCTTACCTTTACGACCACCACTCTATGTAAAATGATAACCCTGTGTCAGATACATACGTATTCTCCCTAGCCATCTCCTGTTTTATTTTTCCCTTTATACCGCTATGTGGCATGTCACATATTTGATGTATTCATTTATTGTCTTCCCTACTAGAATATTTCTCTGTGAAGGCAGAGATTTTTCTCTGCCTTGCTCTCTGTTATTTTCCCAGTCCTAGAACAGTGCCTGGCACAGAGTGGGTGCTCAGTAAATATTTGTTGGATGAATTTGATTAATGCATTTCAGATGATCTCCCCAAGGAAACCCAGCAGCCCATGTTCCTTGAGGGGCCCTGGTGCAGAGTGAGAGTAATGCAGAGGAGTCTTCCAACCTAAATTAGTGTGACCAGATTTGCTTTTGAAAATATGTCACTCTGGCACTGTTTATGAATTCGGCAACTCTTGAGTGTGTCCTGGAGAAAGGAACCCCCTGCTGGACACAAAGGACCCTGACGGATCTTGTTCCTGTCCAGACAGCTCACAGATAGGTGAAGGGCCAAACACTGAAGAACCAAACACACAGCCTGGGAGTCACTCCTGATCCTTTCTTCAGCACCACTGCCCCCAGTCGGGTTTATTAACCCTTTGACTTTGCCTCCCAAACATACCCACCTAATCACAACAAAACCCTAACACTTTGGCAATACAGTTATAAATGCAAACAGGAAACTCCTAACTAAATTATTAGAAAATAACAACAACAACAAAACCTTACATTTCCAGCCTGACCATTTCTCATTACCTCTGCTATTCAGGTTGTCATCACCTGTTACTGTGACATTGTGAGAGCTGCTTCCTGGCCTCCCTGCCTCCACTCTTGTGCCCCTTCCAAGAACAAGAATAACTTACGTGGAGAGCACATACTATATGCCAGGCACTGTTCAAGTGCTCCACATATAATGATGAGAAGAATGACAATAAATGTAAAAGTAGCCAGATGACTTTACAAAGATCAGTTCATGTCTGTGTTGTTTAAGTCCCAGCAGGGGCGCCCGGGTGGCTTAGTCAGTTAAACATCTGACTCTTGATTTCGGCTCAGGTCATGATCTATGGGTCTTGGGATCAAGCCCTCTGTTGGGTTCCGCACTGACAGCGGGAGCCTGCTTGGGATTCTCTCTGCCCCTCCCCCGCATGTGCACAGGAGCATGCACTCACCCCCTCTCAAAATAAATAAATAATTTAAAAAATTAAAATAAATCCCACTAATGGCTACCACGCTGTCCCTCACACATGCTAACTCATTTCCACCTCAGGGCTCACCCCTGAGTCCGTCTTGCAGAAGCCACATAGTTAAGAGTTTGGCGAGGGGCTGTTTCCAAAGGAGATTCAGGAGAAGGCATGGGTGGTAGGAAGGAACAAGGGGAAACAAAGAGGGGAAGTGCCTGCTGAGGAATAACAAGAGCCAGGCAGCCAAAGGAAACATTCATTCATTCTATTTTAGGCCCTTTCAGGAACATAAGAGAGTCATCTCTCATGGGGGACCTATCAGTTAGGAATTGCATTTGGTTGGTAGTAAGAAAGTCGCAAAATATTACTGGCTTAAGGAAATTATGGAGGTTATAGGATACAGTGTGGTTAAATTATGCTGCAGTTAATAGATGCAAAATTTCAGTGGCTTCCTACAGCAAAGGTGTATTTCTCACACACACTATGTCCTTTGCAGGACATTTGTGGACCTACTCTTCAGTACCTTAACTGGGGACTCAAGCTGGAGGACCCTTCCCTACATGGAATATTGCTACTCTTAAGGGGAAAAAAGAAAGTAGGGACAATCACCCATTGGCTCCTGACAAATTTTATGTTTAGAAGTGGTCCAGAGGCACCTGGGTGGCATAGTTGGTTAAGTGTCTAAGTTGATTTCAGTTTAGGTCATGATCTCACAGTTCATGAGATTGAACCCCACATCAGGCTCTGAGCTGACAGCACGGAGCCTGCTTTGGATTCTCTCTCTTCCTCTCTCTGCCCCTCCCCTGCTCGCTCTTTCTCTCTCTCTTTCTCTCTCTCAAAATAAATAAATAAACATTAAAAAAAAAAAAAAAGAAGTGGCCCATGTCACTTTCAGTCCTTTGGCCAAAGCATGTCTCTGGCAAGCCTCAGGTCGTTGGAATAGAGATATATAATCTTCATGTGAGGAAGGGCAGCAAATATTTTGAACAATAATATAACCTACCAAGGGTTTGTTTTTCTCTCAAATAAAACAAATACAGAGGTTGACAGGCCAGCACTGGGTGTGGCAAGCCCACAGTCATTAAGGTTGAGGTTCCCCTCGTTCTGTGCTGACGTCCTTAGCATGCAGCTTCCATCCAGGATGGCTGCCAGGTGCCTCAGCCACCATGCCGTACCATTCCTGGGAAGAAGAAAAGGGAGGAAGAGCAAAGGGGCTCCACTTGTAAACTGAATTACCTCCCTTTAGAGAGCCTTCCCGGAAACCCCACCCAATGGCGAGTTCTTCACCATTGGTCACCCCCCGACTACAAGGGAGACTAGGAAGTGTCGTCTTTTAAAGCTGGGCATTTAACCACCCTGAAGACATTTTAAATTGAGTATTAGTAAGGGAGAAAAGAGCTTTTATTTTTTAAAAGCATTTCTAACCGTGTATGCCACGCCATTATCTAGAAAGATGACCAACAAGACTAAACTATTTTATAGAAAAGGAAGCCACTGTCCACTTAAGGTAGATTTTTACACAGCCCTGTTTTTTTTTTTTTAATTATGTTTATTTTTGAGAGAGAGATAGAGTGTGAGCAGAGAAAGGGACAGAGAGAGAAGGAGACACAGAATTCCAAGCAGGCTCCAGGCTCCAAACTGTCAGCACAGAGCCCGATGCAGGGCTTGAACTCATGAGCTGTGAGATCATGACCTGAGCCCAAGTCTGCCGCCCAACTGACTGAGCCACCCAGGTGCCCCTTACAGAGCCCATAACAAATGTTGCCATCCAGGGGGACAAAGGAGAATAAGAAAATAAGAAAAAGACCAAGTTAGGAAGAAGTTTTATACTTTCTTCCTTTATCCCTTGAGCTGCTCTGATCCATATGAGAACCCCCTGGCCTTTTAGGTACCATCCCAGATTTTCTCACACAGCACAAAAGTATCCATTGGGCAGAACTTAGTTACATGGCCCCACCTACACAAAGAAACCTGGGAAGTGTAGTCTTTTAGCAGGGCACCTTATGACCTCAACTACAGTTGGAGTTTTGCTAGTAAGGAAGAAGAAAAGGGCGAGTGGAGTAGTCACTTGTCAGTCTCTGCCAAAGAGGCGGCAGGGAATGCTGCTAAGAGATTTCTTGTGTGTGTCCAGGCAGAATGGGGTTGATGAGAGGATTTGGATCCCTAACAGAGGCAAAAGGGACTGCGGCAGCCAGAGCTCCTGGCTGTGTGCCCTGGGGTTCTGCTCTTTGGGTGCCACAGCCCTTCTGAGTCAGGCCCTCTGTCCTCCTTCACTAGCTGTGCCCCCCACCCCGCCCCCACCTGCCCTGTCTGCCTTTTGGCTGAGAGTCTTGCTCCCACCCCCATCTCTGTCCGTCCTACCCAACTCCTTTCTTTCTTTTTTGTTTTTAGTGGGTTTTTTTTGTTTGTTTTTTGTTTTTTGTTTGTTTTTTTTTTTTTTTGAGAGAGAGACAGCGTGAGCAGGGCAGGGTCAGAGAAAGAGGGAGACACAGAATCCAAAGACAGGCTCCAGGCTCTGAGCTAGCTGTCAGCACAGAGCCCGATGCGGGGCTCGAACCCACACACCATGACATCATGACCTGAGCCGAAGTCGGATGCTTAACTGACTGAGCCACCCAGGCGCCCCTCCAACTCCTTTCTTATGTGTCCTTCCCAGTTTCTTTTTTTTTTTTTCCTTAATTTAAAAAAAAATGTTTATTTTGCAAGAGAGCACTCATGGAGGGCAGGGGTGCAGAGAAAGAGGGAGAGAGAGAATCCCAAGCAGTCTCCACATTATCAGTGTGGAGCCCAATGCAGGGCTTGATCCTACAAACTCTGAAAATATGACCTGAGCCCAAATCAAGAGTTGGATGCTTAACTGACTGAGCCACCCAGGTGCCTTCCCTTCCTGGTTTCTTTATGCAAATACAAGCAAATCTGAGTATATGTTCTCATTTCACCCTTCATTACTGTATTAATTTCCTGTGGATACTGACACAAACTTGATGGCTTAATAACAGCAGAAATTATTGCCTCACAGTTCTGGAGACCAGAAGTGCAAGTCGGTTTTACTGGGCCGGAATCAAGGCGTTCGCAGGGTTGCACTCCCTGTGAGGCTGTAATAGAGAATCCATTTCTTGCCTCTTCCAGTTTCTGGTGGCCATATCATTCCAATCTCTGCCTTTGTGCTCATGTCGCCTTCTCCGCTTTCATCTGTGGTAATATCTTCTCAGGCTCCCTCTTACAAGGATACTTGTAATTGCATTTAGGGCTCAAAAGAATGATCTAGGATGACTTCCCATCTCAGGATCCTTAACTTAGTCACACCTTTTTTCTTTTTTAATGTTTTTTATTTATTTTTGAGACACAGAGATAGACAGTGCGAGCAGGGGAGGGGCAGAGAGAGGGAGACACAGAATCTGAAGCAGGCTCCAGGCTCTGAGCTGTCAGCACAGAGCCTGATGCAGGGCTCCAACCCATGAACCGTGAGATCATGACCTGAGCTGAAGCTGGACGCTTAACCGACTGAGCCTCCCAGGTGCCCCTAGTCACACCTTTTGTCATGCAACATAGTATTCACAGGTTCCAGGGATTAGAACACGGATATCTTTTGGGGGCCATTATTGAGCGTGCCATGATTACTAAAAGCTGATCTGCTCTGTCTGGAACTTTGCTTTTTTTTTTTTTTTTTTTTTTTTTTTTTTTTTTTTTTTTTTACAGCTATGTCCGGCAACCGCATGTCAGCCAGTTCATAGAGTGCCTCCACGTTTTAGGGCTCCATAGTCTTCCTTTGTGTGCATGTGCCCGAGTTTGTTACCTTGTCTCCTAGAGATGGTGCTGTCCCACACTCTCTAACACCCCTTACTCTTCCCTTTGAACAAAGAGAGCAGGCCTCAGAGCCCCGGCAGATGAAGGTATCCTGCTCTTTTCTGGTCGACTCCCGTTCATGGAATTGATACTGGTTTTCTTTACTTTTCTTCTTTTCTCTCTCTCATTTTTTTTTAAAACAGAACTGTATGCTTTTTTTTTTTAAATTAAAGAGAGAGAGAGTGCCAGGGAAAGGGGCAGAGGGAGAGAGAGAATCTTAAGCAGGCTCCACACTCAGAACAGAACCCAACACAGGGCTCCATTCCACGCCTCTGGGATCATGACCTGAGAGATCAATCAACTGAGTCCCCCAGGTGCCCCAATACTGGCTATACATCTGAAATTGGGGTGTAATTTTTCTCTTTGAGGTGTTTTTGTTTAATACTTAAAGTTGGTCCATTCTAAGAAAAATATCAAGTAAATCACGTGGCGGATGCGGAAGGTACTGTGCAGGCAGAGCATGGGTGACTGACCACGTTAGCTCTCTAATGCTACCTAACAAGCTATCTCAAACTTTAACTGCTTAAAGTAAACCTGTAATGTCCCCCGGTTTCTGACAGCTGCCACAAGACGAATGGTCCAGAACTCAATTCTGTGGCCACCCCTTGGCTGCAGGTGAAGCTGGAAAATGAGGTCTTCCTTGCGGACAGTCCGGAGCCTCAGATAATCCCCACCCACTCCCACGGGGAAAACTTTTATGTAGTTCGGGTTTTCTTAAACTTTAATTTGTATTTTTAATTTTGGTAAAATGCATTAGTATAAAATTTACCATCTTAACCATTAAAAAAAAACTTTTAGTGTTTATTTTTGAGAGAGACAGAGAGAGGCAGAGAGAGAGAGACACACACACACACACACACACAGAATGTGGAGCGGCCTCCAGGCTCTGAGCTGTCAGCACAGAGCCTGACTCAGAGCTTGAACCCACGAACTGTGAGATCATGACCTGAGCTGAAGTCAGCCACCCAACCCAGGCGCCCCTCAAAAATTAATATTAAAAAAAAAACACCTTTTAACAGGTGTTTTCAAGCATACACAAAAAAATAGTTATATAAATGGATTCTCATGCATCTATCACTCAAATTCACCAGTTGTCAACATTTTGCCAATCTTTTTATCTACCCCCTCCACCTATGTACACCCTTAATGCAGTATTTATTTATTTTTAAAGTTTCTTTATTTTGAGAGAGAGGGTGAGTGGAGGAGGGCCAGAGAGAGAGGTAGAGAGGATCCCAAGCAGGCTCCACGTTACCAGCACAGAGCCTAATGTGGGGCTCGAACCCACGAAGCTGTGAGATCGTGACCTGAGCCAAAATGAGGAGTGGGACGCTCAACCAACTGAGCTACCCAGGAGCCCCTTTAGTGCAGTATTTTATTTTATTTATTTATTTTTTAACACAATTTATTTTTTTAACATATGCAATTATTTTCCATCCTTTACACTACAGTAGTTACAATGACACTCCAAACAGAAAAGCAAAGTAAAAAATTGAAACCCCCACTTCTATTTCATGTAATTAGACTTATACAGAAATTAGAAGGTTAAGTGACAACTAGTTAATCACCTAATTTCACAGCTATCTGAAGTGGCAATCGTTATATAGCAGCTTATCTATGATACATTCAAGATAAATGATACAATTTATTACTTGCCCATAAGCTACAACACAGCCTGCTTAATACCTTTCCTTAAGTTCCACTTCTATACTACCATATACTTGAGGTCCATGCAGAAAAGTAGCTACCTTTTATGTAGGAAATAGATGATTAAGTCTTTGGTGTTGTAAAAGCAGCTTCATTTAAACATAACCACCCCCACCACCAAAAAAAAAAAAAAAAAGAGGAGGGGAAAAAAAAAGTAAAGAAAATAATAAGGGAAAAACCCAAGACGCACTCCCTAGGGGAAAAAAAAAAAACAGCATGTAATTTCTGTCCCTGACGGAATGTATTAAATAAGCAAACACCCCCAACAAGCAAAACAAGTACTACAATGTAAAAATATTAAAAAAACGAAAACCCTCTCACGTGCATGAATGAAAGATTGCACACAAAGAACTCACATCTTTTCAAGCTTCAATAGTAAATATTCTGCTACTATGTATTAAATACTCCACGGTTTGTCCAAGCTAAGATGAAACCACATCATAAATCAATAAGCATTTTGCATTTTCTTTCATTATCTACTCAAAGTCATTAGTGCAGTATTTTAAAGTAAATGCCAGATACTAGTTCTTTTACCCATAAATATTTCAGAATGTTTTTCCAACAGATGACTATTTTAAAAGCATAAATCAAGACAATCAGCATACCTATCAAAATTAATTTTTTAGAACTCTCCAGTACCCAATTCATGTTCATGTCCCCCAACTGTTAAAATGTCTTTTTATGGAATGATTGGTTGCAGACGAGGTCCACAGCCTACAACTGAATGTTTCTTAAATCTCTTTTAACCTATAACCCCACCCTACTCCCACGAATGTAGAATCTCCCAGTTTCTGGATTTGTCCAGGTTCATAAACTGCTCTCTCAGGTTGGTGTAGAGCAGCGGATCGTGGCGGGAGGGCAGAGTGGCTGTAGGTAAGGGAGATCAGGAAAGGGCCTGTTGCAAAAGCCCAGGCAGGAGAGGATGGAGGCTGGATGGGAGGGGCCGCAGTGGTAGGAGAGGTGGGCTGATGCTGGATGTTTAAGAGTGGGATTGGGTTGGTGGTAGAGCCTGAGTAGGAGGCAGGACCAGCTTCTCGTCAGGAGACAGAGGTTTGGAGCCCAGGGACCTCCCCCATGTGTGTGTCCTCAGGGAGGGGTGTGACTGGACCTGATGTTGCTGATCCCATAACCCTGGTGACCCTGTAACCCTTCTGCCCCTGGTAGGTTCCCACTGAAGGATGGCCCTCGGCTGCAGGCCTGGCTGCGGCACATGGGCCATGAGGACTGGGTGCCCAGCTGCCACCAGCACCTGTGCAGCGAGCACTTCACGCCTTCCTGCTTCCAGTGGCGCTGGGGTGTGCGCTACCTGCGGCCTGATGCCGTGCCCTCCATTTTCCCCCCAGCGCCACCTACTAAGGTGAGCAAAGGGAGGTCCCACCACTGGAGTCTGACCCCTCAGTCTTCCCCACCTGGCAATAGTCCATGGAGTCTGATCCTTAGCCCTCCTCTCCTGAGGGAAATCCCTCCTGCAGTCTGACCCAACGCCCTTCTTTCCTGAGGGAAGTTCCTCCTTGAGGTCTGGCGTTACATGATGGCAGTACCCCTTGGAGTCCGGCCCTGATGCCCCCCCCCCCACCCCCACCAAACCCCATGCCTTGTCTGCTCTTTTGTCTTCCAGAAGCAGCAGAGTTCCCAGAGCACCAAGAAGTCAGCTGTGTCTCCCTCCCCACCAGATGCCGCGCCCCTGTCCTTGGGCCCAGCTGTCTCAGCCCCTGGGCCTGTGCACCTTGTGGTACTAGGGCCGGCACCCAGAAGCCCTGAGGCCGCAGCCACCATGGTCCTAAACCCCCTGCCCCTTCCTCCTGCTCCTGCCAGGTCACGGCCTGGAGTGCGGGCCCGGCACCCCCTGGCCAGGCTGGGCGCTGTCCTGGGAGCACTGCAGCGGCGCGTGCGGAGGCTGCAGCGGCGCCATGAGCAGCACCAGGCGCAGCTGCGGGCCCTGGAGCAGCTGGCGTGGCAGCTGTGCCAGGAGAGCTGGCCGGCTGGACGCGCCAGGGCCTGCTCTGCCCGGTGAGTGCGGCCACCTGGCCCCCATGGCGTACATATTTTCATTTAAAATCAGAACGTTTCACTCATGTTTCCACATTTCTGCCTTTTCTTGAAAAGAAAAAAGTCAGTTTGGCAATGCCTACCACCTATTGATTAGAGCAGGGTAATGGCTGTGCTGTATGTTAATAATATTTAAGGAGCATTTACGCTCCGCCAGTTAATAACTTACTGAAAACTCACTGTGACCTTGACACTGCAGCTGTCCCCGTTTTTCAGATGAAAAATTGGGCACAAATCTTTCCCAAAGTCAAGCAGCCAGTAAGTTGCAGACCCCTGAGTCACATCGTGAGAGAGCTCCTGGCTGGCCCTTGCGGAGTGTGAGTCTGGTCTCCTGGGCCCTATGTAAAGGCCCCTTTGCTCCAATAGTTTACTACTAAATATTGGAGGAGGGCATCGTGTCTTTAGAAGTCAAAGTTTGACCGGGCCTTTTCCCTGCTTCAAACCCCAGGGCCAACTTTGAGGTCCTAGGGCTCTCAGCCCTGCCTGGACAAGAGATGGGAAGGGGTTTCAGAAAGGAGCCCCCAGAGTAGCTTTGTGGCTAAGGTGCCTCTGCCTGATGGCCGGTCAGTTGGACATAGCTAACAGACAGGATGTTTTCTGGTTGATGGTGCTTTAAAATAATTGTTCTTTCCTGAAGGCTCAGCACATTTAGCAGCACTGGGTTCGTGTTCTCAGATAGGAGCAGGCAGCTAGAACTGCAGTGTGGCTGCCCCTGGAGGCTGTGTGTTTGAGACTGTGGCCTAACCATGCTGGGGCACAAGAGGGACATACAGAGTAGGGACAGAGCTCAGACTCAGGTCTGGGATTCTTCAGGAAGCCTGCCAAGGTCCCTGGGCTGACAGTGTCTCTCTGCCTCCCCTGCCCCCACTCAATCCCTGTCTCACAATCTCCTCCTCACCCCTCCCCCCCCCCCCATATTCATCTTTATGTTTCTGCTGCCCCATCTCTCTGCCCTCCTATTTTCCAATTTCCCCGTGTCTCTCTCATCTGCATCTTTCGGTGTCCCCCGCCTCTGTCTCTCTGTCTTTCCCCGTGTTTTGCAGACCCTCATATCTGTCTTTCGATGTCCCCACCCCCCAGTACTTCCCTCTATTTCCCACACCTCTTTATTCCCCCACAGACGTCTCTCTGGCCTCCCATTTGTTTCCCTGTCTCCCCACAAATCTCTGCCCACATTTCTCTGTGTTCCTTGACACCCCGCTGCCATATCACCCTCTCTGTTCTTCACCATTTCTTCTGCCCTTCTCCTTCCTTCCCTCTCTTCTTCCCTCCCCTCATTCCCCTGTGTTCTCCATCTCTGTCACTTCTGTGTCTGGGAATGCCCAGCTCCTGGGACCCGAGGAATCCCATTATCTGTGGAGGGCCTGACACAGCTGTGGTCCTTGCCCAAGTTCTGCACCTCTCACAGTGGATGCCAAGCCCGAGCTCAGACCCCCAGTGCGTAAGGACCAAGACAGATAATGTTGCAGGACAGATGGCAGAAGACAGAGGAAGAGAGACTCATCATACACGAGCCTGCCTAGCCTGACCATCCATGCCTGGGCCATTGCAGCTCCCTCAAGGGTCTGGCTCCAAGTGCCCACTCCTAAGGGACCCCTTGAACCTTGGGGCTGACCTAGGCCCAAGCCCCATCAGCCCCTGTTCCCCTTGGTGTCAGGTCCCTGCCATCCCTAGTTTGAACCTTTGCAGTCAGCAAAATAGTCTCAAAGCAGAACAAGAGTTATTTGGGGAGAATTGTACCTGGTTCTAAAGAGCCCTCATACCCTTTGTGAAGCCTGGTGCTGAGCTGGATGTACCACAGTGAATACAGCTGACAAAGTCCTGCCCTCATGGTGCTTCTATTCTCCTTGAGTAGACTATAAACTAGTCAAGTAATAAACAAGATAATTTCAGATGGTGACGAGCGCTGTAAAGACTAAACGGACATGTAATGGGGCGGGGACGGCAGTGGCGGGTGGGTGGAGAAGAGGACTCTCTAAGGAGACGACGTTCGAGCAGAGACCTGGATGAGAAGGAGCTGGCCTGGGAGGCATGCGGACTGGATGTTCCAGGGAGCAGCACAGCCCCTGCAGGGGTCCAGCCTCTAGGGTGTCAGCTGGAGGACGGCAGTGTTGCTATGGCAAAAATGGGAGCTGGGAAGGGAGTATGTGTGGGGGGTGCGGTTTTAGATAGAGCAGAGAAGGTCTCACTGAAAAGGCGCCAATGAGTAAAATCCTAAACTAGGGAAGGCAGGAAACCAAGCATCTGGGAGAGGAGCTCTTTAGCCAGACAGACCCAGACATTCTGAGCAGAAGGAATGGCCAGTGCAAAGGTCCTGGGCTGAGAAGGAGCAAGGAAGCCCCTACATACTGCTACAGCATACGTAGTATGGTGATGAGGGGCCCAGGCTGTCTGGTTTCAAGTCTTAGCTCCATCATCTGCTTGCTGTGTGCCCTCGGGCGAGTAGCTTAACCTCTCTGAGCCGGGTAAGTGCTCTCTGAGCACTCTGAGATGATAACCACAGTGACTAATGACCCTCGATGATGAAAGGAGACTACAAGATCATCTCTCGAGACACCCCTTCCTTATATGCAGTGAGCATGGAGAAGGGGTCAGGTCTGAGATCTCGGAGAGAGGAAAACATCGCAACCACCCCCACACTGAGACCCCTGCCCTAACCTGGTTTGTGGGCCTGCGGGAAGGCGCTATACCAGGGGGAGGGACAAAAAAGAACTGTGCCCGCTTTCCCATCCCTCTCCTTATTGCCCTTGTCTCTGCTTCATCTCTTTCTGTTTGGATGTCTCACATCCTTTTTCGGGGCCATCTCTTCTTTCTCTCTCCATCCTCCGTGTCTATCCCCTTCACGACAATGCTGCCTCAAGGCTTTTCATCAAAGCCAGGAGCCTCCCAGTATCTCCGCCCCCGCGCCTGGTTGGGGGGTATCACTGCGCATGCGCCGTCAGCGCCCCTCCTTCTCCACCCCCATCCCTGTCGGCGTCTGGGCCTCGTCCCCTTCTGTCTCCCTCTCCTCCCCCATCACTTCCCCCGACACTGACACCCCATTACTCCAGTCTCCCCAGTCTCAGCTTTGGTCCCCAGCCCTATCCGTCCGAGGTAAGATGGGTAGAGGGAAGGCCCTTGGAGAAGGGGAGGGGCGAAGCATCCTGCATCCCGAGATAAACAAACCCGGGGAGGGGGCGGCCTAGACTGAGGGGCCTGACGCCGGAGAAGAATGGGGGGCTGGACCTGCGGGAAGCGCTAGGCGCTGGGCCCGCACACCAGGGTCCTCTGACGGGTGATGGTCATTGCTCTGGTTGCCCAAAATCCAGAGCTGGGGGTGTGGGAGTCACTGGGGGCCTGGGAGCTTCTGGGGGCTCAGACCCTGGACCCTGTGGGGGCTCTCTCTAACTGGCCTCTGTCCCCAGGATTGGCCTGAAAGCTACCCCCAACTCCACACCCGCCCCCCCGGAGGGCCACTGAAGACCATGACTAAGACAGATCCCGCTCCGATGGCCCCACCACTACGGGGGGAGGAAGAAGAAGAGGAGGAAGAGGATGAGCTGGTCCCTGAGGCCCCCAGCCCCACCCAGGAGCGCCGGCAGAAGCCTGTTGTGCACCCCTCGGCACCTGCCCCCCTCCCCAAGGACTACGGT
>PJEM01009833.1:0-46181 GCA_004023845.1 Helogale parvula | reverse complement strand
AACATTTACTGAAAGCCTGTGGTGGACCTGGCTCTATGCTAGGGGCTGGGGGCAAAGCATTAGCCAGACAGACCCAGTTGTTGCCCTGAGAGAATTTACAGTCCTCAATGACAGCCCCCCAGATAAGCATAATGTAATATAAACATATAATTACAAGACGTGATAAGAATTTTGTTTGCCAAGAATGGGATGCTGCGAGAGCTTTTTAAGACATGGTTTCTATGAGGGGTAACATTTGAGGGAGACCCAAGGATGAGTTGGGGCTTAACACGGGAAAGGAGCAAGGGAAGGGAGTACCCAGAGAACTGCAGGAGTAAAGTCTCCAAGGTAGGAAGGTGTGGAGCTGAGAGGGTGTTTTCTTGGGAAACTGAAAGTATCAGCTCATTCACCAAGCATATGTATCTGTTGCAACTAGTCTGTGATAAACCTTGTGTTGGGTGATCTCTGTCATCTTCTGTTAATGGTGAGTGATCCAGGCATGATCCTTGCTGTCAGGAGGGAGCAAGTAATAGATAAATCATATATGTTCAGATGGAGTGAAGGTTATGAAAGAAAGAAAAGTTGGACATACAAGAGGGGGGCCAGAGGGCACCACTTTGAGACGGAGTGGTCAGAGTGGGTCTTTCTGACAAGGTGGCATTTAGGCTGAGACCCAGGCTGAGAAGGAATCGGCCACAGGAGAGCTGGAGAAAGATAGTTCTGGGCTGTGAGCAGCAAGTGAAAAAGCTCTGAGGCAGGAACAAAAGGCAGTCCTGGAGCTGTAGTAAGGGGGTGATGGGAGTCGAGGTGAGGGTTCGGCAATGACTAGGACTGGGAGGGCCTTCGCAGCCCCTGCGCCGGCTTTGGATAAGTGTGACGAGGAGAGAGCAGTTGGGAGGGAGGTATTTAAAAGCAGAAGAGTGACAGAGCTGACTTATATTTTTAAAAGCTCCCTCTGGCTACTGGATAGAGATGGTGGAGGAGGCTTTTAGAAGTTGTTGTCTGGGATTCCCCAGCAGCTGTAAGTTCAAAAAGTAGGCACCATGTTAAAGAGCAGGAATCACTAGGATAGGGCAGAAGCAGTGGCCTCTGTGGCCATGTCACCCACTAGAGGTGGGTCAGAGAGGCTACAAGTTGACCTCAGTCTGATAGAAAAATAAGAACATCATTTGGGTGTCTTGGGTGATGAATCCACCCCAGGGAACTGGGAAATCTCCTTTGGAAATGTGGTTAGACATGGCCGGGGCCTGGAGCCTGGCGGGAAGTCAGAGGGTGGAGGCTGCACCCTGTGCCCGACCCTCACCTCCCTCAGAATCTTGCTTATAGAGCAAGGAGGGTTTGACCACAGCACATGAAGGAAATGTGGTCTAGGACAGAGAGAGGGCTAAGATGGACTGAGAAGAACTTGTGTATCTGTGAATTAAAGTTGTACAGAGATTGATTGCTCCCTATCACAGGCCAGCTGCGAGGCCTCGGGGAGAAGGGAGTGAACAAGGCAGCACAGCAACAGTGCTTCCATCCTGGTGGGGGAGACAGGGGCAACAGGAGAAGGGGGAAGGACAAAGGGAAGGAAGGACGAGTGAACAAGTTAATGTTAGGTAGTGGCAGGTGCTGTGATCAGAGCAATAAAAACGGGCAGGAGATGGAGAAGGCCAGAGATGCTGATGTGCACAGAGTGGTCTGGGGAGGCCCCCCTGAAGAAGTGACATTTGAGTCAAACCTGCATTGCCCTGAGAAGGCTTGAGGGAAGACCGTCCAGGGCAAGGAAAGCGGCAAGCACAAAGTGCCTGAGACAGGAATTTGCATGGCGTGCTGGAAGGACAGAAGGATCCAGTGTGGCTGGGTGGAATGAGTGAGGGGGAAAGGGCAGAGAACACACTGGCCTCGTTTGTGCAGGGCCTGTGGGCTGTGGGGAGGACAGTGGTCGGGGCTTTGAGTGTGGTGGGAGCCAGGGCAGGGTCTGAGCCAAGGCAGGCTGCGTGCCCCGAGACTGGGGTTTAAGAGGAGCACTCAGGCTGATTCCTGGAGTCGCTCTCTGTGGCACTTTCCAGGGCTGTGAATCATCCGGGTGTTCATTTACTCACTCACTCAGTATGCACGGAGTTCCTGCCCAGCGCCAGGCCCTGTGCTGGGTGTTGGCAATACCACAGAAAGCAACATATGTCAGAGCCTACTGGGGGAGATGGAAATTCCTCTGGGTACCTCCCCGGCTGGCCACAGGTTTGGTCCTGCCCATGAGTACGTTTTATGTGTACTACACGGTACATGGGGAGATTTTTCTGATAAACCAAGTTTTCTGGCTTTTTGTTTTTACTTGAGATTTAGCCAAACTGTGCCCATACTCTGCCAGGGCAACAGTGTGCCAGGGCAGTGGGAGCCTCCCTCCTCCCAGGAGGCATGCAGACTCAAGGTACTGCACTCCCTCCACACTCTTGTTTCCAGGGGTGAGGTTTGCTGCTCTGTGGGATTGCCAGATCTTCCAACTTTTCAAGACAAATGGGGCATCCAGAGTTTTCTGTGATTTTGAAACCTCAACGTGGCCACCAGAAAATGCCTATAGCCCATGCACCACACGGTTTGAGATCATGCATTAGAGGGTCTTAAAGGCAAAGGCCTAGGGGCGCCTGGGTGGCTCAGTCGGTTAAGCGTCCGACTTCGGCTCAGGTCATGATCTCACAGTTTGTGGGTTCGAGCCCCATGTTGGGCTCTGTGCTGACAGCTCAGAGCCTGGAGCCTGCTTCAGATTCTGTGTCTCCCTCTTTCTCTGATCCTCCCCTGCTCACGCTGTCTCTGTCTCTCAAAAATAAATAAAAACAACATTAAACAATTTTTTAAAAAGGCAAAGGCCTAGAGCTGCCCTGCCTCAGGATGGAAAGACGGGCTCAGCCTGCCTGGGGTGACCTTGATCCTCTCACTGCCCTAGCCTTCACGTTCTTCGACCCCAATGACCCGGCGTGCCAGGAGATTCTTTTTGACCCGCAGACCACCATCCCTGAGCTATTCGCCATTGTGCGCCAGTGGGTGCCCCAAGTCCAGCACAAGATTGACGTCATCGGCAGTGAGGTAAGGTGCTTGGGAAGCCAGGGAGGGAGATGATGGGGTCCCTCATGTATTTGGGTGAACCTTCCTAGTTCCCTGGCACTCCCAGATTCTGCGTCGAGGCTGCCATGTGAATGATCGGGATGGGCTGACCGACATGACGCTGCTACACTATGCGTGCAAGGCTGGAGCCCATGGAGTCGGTAAGGTCCAAACCCCTAAACCACAGGCCCCCAAACCTAGGTCCCCAGACATGACACCCTTAACACCACCCAAAATCCCGACCCTTGGAACCCCACTGTGAACCCACAGCCTAAGATCCCAAGCATAGTCCCTGAGGCTTAGGGCCTTCCCCATGCCCTGCGCCCAGCTTTTGGAGGAGGAGATAGATGCAAGCTGACCTGGGCTGTCTCGCAGGGGACCCCGCGGCGGCTGTGCGCCTTTCGCAGCAGCTGCTGGCACTGGGCGCGGACGTAACACTGCGCAGCCGCTGGACCAACATGAATGCGCTTCACTATGCGGCCTACTTCGACGTTCCCGACCTGGTGCGCGTGCTGCTGAAGGGCGCCCGGCCGAGAGGTGAGCCGGAAGGTCTGGGCTTAGTGGGGATGAGACCCAGGATAAGATGGAGGCCGGAAGCAGGAGGAGGGTGCCTCTGGTGTGTGCTAGGGGTGAGGAGGAGGTTTGCTGGGAGACAGGAGACATGGAGAAAGAATGCAGGGAAGCTGAGTGATGGGGCAGAACTGATGTCCTGCCTAGGAGGGAGAGGGGACCGGGGTCTGAGATGGTGGTGGTAGGTTGGAGGTAGGAGGTGCAAGAGATAGGGTCCAGATATCCATGATCCATCCATCCCCAGGGCTGGATAGGACCCAGTCTGGAGGGATGGGGACTAGACGGGAGGGGCGGGGCTCTGCACAGGAGTCTGTGGGAGGCCCTGAGTCTTTGGGGTTAAGAGATAGACTTGGGTTGGGGAGGCTCTAAGGTGGCAAGGTGGCCTGGGGGAAGGCGGGGTGCCAAGTCCACTCACCTGGAACCCTCCTCTTCCCCACACCCCAGTGGTGAACTCCACGTGCAGTGACTTCAACCATGGCTCAGCCCTGCACATCGCTGCCTCCAACCTGTGCCTGGGTGCAGCCAAGTGTTTGCTGGAGCATGGTGCCAACCCGGCGCTGCGGGTACTGAACCCTGTCCCAGCCCCCATTACCTTCCTTCTCCTTCCTTCCCCACTCCCTTTCCCAACCAGCAGAGGACGAGGGAGGCCAGAACCACTTGCGTTTCTAGAAGTTCATTACAGAAATCATCTATTATACGTGCAAGAAATGAAATGATAGCCAATATTTACTTAGTGTTCATGATATGTCATGTGAACTCTATTATGAGCCCTATTGGAGAAACTGAGGTAGAGAGAGAAAGTGGTTTGTCTAGGGTTACCCAGCAAAGAATATCTTGGCTGGCCCTGAGGCTGTATGTAGACAGTATTTCAAGATCATGAAGAAAGTTGAGACTCCGTGAATGAGAAGGTTGGGTCTGCCCATAAGGCCTCAGTATGATCTTGGACCTCCAAACCATCCATTCCCAACACCAATTACCCTGCATTATTCCAGGCCCAGATATCCTGGGGGAACATGGCCTGTGCTCTGAAGCCCTCTCCTCGTTCCCCATCGGCCCTGTTGGACCCCTGACCCAGTACCACAGGAGCCATTTTTCAATGTTCATCCCTCACCTGGTCTCATTCCAGGCTTGAGATCACTGGGTACATGGCCTCCCCGAGAGCATGACCTACAGACTGAAATGTGACCTTCATTCCCTGTTGGCACCGCCCTTAGTTCCTGCTTCAGTTACTTGAAATTCTCAGCCTGAGGCTGAGGATGGACTTCCCTGGGGATGTGATCTACAATGTAAAGCCTCACCCCTTCTTACTCCCACGTTGGCCTAGGGGTTGGCCTAGATCTGCCTTTTTTTTTTTTAGCCTAGACTAGGGTTCTCTGGGAGAATGGGCTTGGTAGAGGTACAGCCTGTGTCACTGAATCCTCACTTCCCTTTTCCCCATTGGCCCCCAGAACCGAAAGGGACAAGTGCCAGCGGAGGTGGTCCCAGACCCCATGGACATGTCCCTGGACAAGGCAGAGGCAGCGCTGGTGGCCAAGGAGCTGCGAACACTGCTGGAGGAGGCTGTGCCACTGTCCTGTGCCCTCCCCAAGGTCACACTACCCAACTATGACAACGTCCCAGGCAATCTCATGCTCAGCGCACTGGGGCTGCGTCTGGGAGACCGCGTGCTGCTGGATGGCCAGAAGGTCAGGGCCTGGGGAAAGGTGGGGCGAGCAGGACTCGGCCTTCATGCCTCGGAGCTGGGCCTTTGGACAGGGTGTAGACCCTCCCCTTGGTCCATCCCCCTGCCCCCCAGTCATTCCTACAGTATTTGTTTCATCTAATGATCGTTCTGTGAGTGCTTTTTTGTGCCTCACCCTGGGCTAAGCTCTCAGTCCAGAGAAGGAAGACAGCTCTGGCTGCTGACAGTGACAGCCCAGGACAGTCGTGGCTGTCATGAGGAAGTGCAAGCAGAGTGCTTGCTGCGGCTCTGCACCTCGGAGTTACCCTGGGCCTTGTGGTCCCCAGTCAAGTCCCACTTGTGCACCCAGAGGGGTCAGTACTTTGGGGAAAAAGGGCAGGTCAGAACAGTCAGCGGTGTGAGGGGATGGAGGCACCCGCTTCAAGATAAGAAGGAATGAGCCAGGAGAAGAGAAGGAGAAGGGCACACACAGAGGGGGCAGGCATAAAGGCCCAGAGGGCAGGGAGAAGCTGCATTTATCCAGGTGTTCCCACTCTGATTTGTTTATCCAGTGTCCCTCAGTCTCTCTGCGGGCCCAGCCCATCCTTGGGAATAAAGGCCTACGTGAGCCCACACCCACTCTTACGGAGCTTCTTTTCTAATGAGAGAAGCCAGTAAAGTAAATCCACAGTTAAGATCATTTCTGGCAGCAACAGGGGCTTTGGAAACCATTAAATGCTTGGATTTAGGGGCACCTGACTGGCTCGGTCAGTAGAGCACATGACTGTTGATCTTGGGTCATGAGTTTGAATGCCACATTGGACACAGATTACTTTTTTAAAAATTTGCTTTAACTTAAAAAAAATTTGGATTTAGTAAAATTGCCCCTGGCTGAGGGCAAATGCAGTTTTAGCTGGGGTGTTCCAAAGGCTTCTATGAGGGGCTGATATCTGAGCTGAGAGGGGAAGGAGTTCACACTCAACGATGTGGAGACAGAGGAGACCGCAGGCACAGAGGCCAAGAGGAGGGAAGGGGTAGTGTAACTGGAGGGTGAAGGGGAGAGGTCAGCAGGGGTCTGGATCACACCGGACTTGTAGGCCACTGGGAGGAATTTGAATTTAGTTTCTTACTCAGTGAGAACCTGTAAAAGTCACATTGTGTCTCCTAATCAAGAGTTTTGCATGCATCAGCCCCACCTGTAAAGCTTTCTGTGCCTAATCTCGTCAAATCCACGTGACAGTTCCGAGGGCAGAATGGGTTGACTCTTCCCATTTTATAACCCAGAAGATTGAAGGAGGCTCAGAGAGGTGAAACCTTTTGTCTGAAGATAAGAACAGTAACAGGACTGTCGGCCTCTTAGAGAGGCAGCTTCCCACAGTGGTTAGGAGCTCAGGCAGACCTCAGCTTTGCTGCTTTCCAGCCATGGGACCTGGGGCCACTGATTCCACCTCTCTAGGTATCAGTTTCTTCATCTGTAAAATGGAGCTAGTAACAGCACCCACCTTGGGTTGAATGAGGATTAAATTAGTGAAAATCTGTAAAGCCCTTAGAATAAGGCTTGGTGCATTCCAAGGGCTGTCGGTGTGCCAGGCACTCTTCTGATCCCCACACCAGTCCTCCAAAATAGGCACTAGTGATTCTCCCATTTTATAGACAGGGAGCCAGAACTTTGAGAGTGAAGCAGCCTCGCGCAATGCTAATAGCCATTGCGGGTTCACTCCCACTAGACAAATTTACACGTATTACAGGTGTTTTGATCAGACAGCCAGGCCATGAGGTGCATTGTTCCCTCCATTTTGCAGACGAAACTGAGGCCTAAGAGGTCATTTGACCAAAGTTGCAAGACAGTAATTGTCAGCACTCACTGATCCCTCGCTCAGCACCAGGCTCTGTTCTGAGGCTCTCACAGCCCTCTCTGGTAGACCTTTCTGTGATGATGGAAATATTCTGTGTCTGTATTGTCCAGTAAAGTAGCCATAAGACACATGTGGCTACTGAGTACTTGAAATGTGGCTAGTGCAAGCAGGAAAACTAAATTTAATTTTAATTTCAGTTAATCTAACTTGTTATTTGTGGCTAATGGCTGTTTATTGTATTGGACAGGGAAGCTCTATAACCATTCTAGAAGGCAGGTGTGATTTCTGTTCCCATTTCATAGATGAGGATGCCGACACACAGTGACGTTGTCATATAGCTGGTAAATGGTAATGTCCAAACAGATCTGAGCTTAGGGCTCCCTCATCCACTCACCATGCTGCGTGTGCCCCCCAGCGACCACCCCCTGCCAAACCATATCCTCCCTTGTCTCCTCAGACGGGCACACTTCGGTTCTGCGGGACCACGGAGTTCGCCAGTGGCCAGTGGGTGGGCGTGGAGCTGGATGAACCTGAGGGCAAGAATGATGGCAGTGTTGGGGGTGTCCGGTACTTCATCTGCCCTCCCAAGCAGGGTCAGTCCCGCCTGGGGCTCAAATGGGGTGGTGGTGGGGTCCGCTCAGTAGTTCCGATGCTGATGACTGGGTAATGGGGGTAGGGAGATGATGACCGGGCAGAGGGCAGGGGCTTGGACAACTCCCAGCCCATGTTCTTTCCCCCTCAGGTCTCTTTGCCTCTGTGTCCAAGATCTCCAAAGTAGTGGACGCACCCCCCTCGTCCGTCACCTCCACACCTCGGACTCCTCGGATGGACTTTTCCCGTGTCACTGGGAAAGGCCGCAGGGAACACAAAGGTCAGAGGGGGAGCCTTGTGGGTGATGAGAGCCAATTTGAGGATGTCCTGTGGGTAGCCCAGCTTCAGTGACTCAGTTTCTCCTCAGGCCTAAACTCCTGTTTTAGAAGACGGTCTCTGAGTTCTTCACTTCTATGACTCCATTTCTCCTTTGACTTAGTACTGGGCCCCCCACCCTTTTAGATTCTTGAGAGGATCCGGGGGTTCTCTGCTTTCTATGACTTAGTTTTCCCTCAGGCCCAAGGGTTTTTCCCTAGTTTTAGGGAAGAAACTATGAGGTTACTGGCTTTAGTGACTTGATTTATCTTCACACTCAACTCTTTCCTTCATTTCATTTATTTTTAAATGTTTATTTATTTTGAGAGAAAGAGGGAGGGAGGGGGAGAGACCGCACACACATGCAAGTTGGGGGGGGGCGGGGCAGAGAAAGAATCCCAAGCAGTCTCCATGCAGAGCCTGACACAGAGCTTGATCTCATGACCCTGAGATCATGACCTGAGCGAAAATCAAGAGTCAGATGCTTAACTGACCGAACCACCCCCTTCTTTCACCTTAAAAGGGTAATTTCTGGGCTCCTTACTTCTGTGACTCAGTTATTCCTTTGGCCCAAATAACCTCAGCTTTGAGAAGGGATTTTGGGGTTCTCTAGGTTCTTGACCCTCAGGTCTAACCACTCTCCCCCCCCAGCCCGGTTTTCTCACAGTTGAGATGGTTTCCTTTCAAGCCCAAAGGCCCCCAGTTCTGGGAAAGGCTCTAGAGTTCCTGATTGGAGCCAGGACAGAGTTTCAACTTTGGGTCTTTTTGGGTGGCATGGGGTTCCCAGGACTGGCATATCCCCCTGTACTCTTTACCCCAGGCAAGAAGAAGCCCCCATCATCCCCATCTCTGGGGAGCCTGCAGCAGCGAGAAGGAGCCAAGGCTGAGGTTGGAGACCGAGTCCTTGTTGCTGGCCAGAAGCAAGGGATCGTCCGCTTCTATGGGAAGACAGACTTTGCCCCAGGTGAGGACAGTGATCTGGGGGGTGGGGTGGGGAACAGGCAGGCAGGGCCTTGAGGCATCCTGACACCCCACTGCTGCAGGTTACTGGTATGGCATTGAGCTAGACCAGCCCACTGGAAAGCATGATGGCTCTGTCTTCGGTGTCCGGTACTTCACCTGCCCCGCGCGGCATGGAGTCTTTGCACCAGCATCCCGAATTCAGAGGTGAGCCCAAACTCTAACCCCACCCCAGGGCACCTCCCAGAACCCTGATTCCCCCTGTCAGATGTCTCTTCCTCTTGGACCAGCAGGAGAGTGTAGATACCCACCTTCACACCCTAGCTCTTTCGTCGTAGGCCCTTATGGGTTCAGCTCTATTGGCCTCTTGTGACTCTGACTCCTCCTACTCCTATGTCTCCCCAGGATTGGTGGATCCACTGACCCCCCTGGGGACAACGTGGGAGCCAAAAAAGTGCATCAAGTGACAAGTGAGTTGGGGCTGGGGTGTAAGAGGTAGAGGAGGAGTGAAAGTTTGGGGATAAGAGGGTCATAGGTTCTCAGGTATATGCTGGTGGCAGAATCTCCAGTATTTAACAAGGGACACGGGGTCCAGGAAAATGATGAGATAGGATCCCGAAGAGGATGGGTGCTATGGGGCATGGGGGTGTTAACAACAAGGCTCTGTGCAGGCACTGGGGACGTGAGTAGGTATTGGGGGACCCAGGGAATATTATTGACAAGATGTCCAGATGGGTATTGGAATGTGGGGCCGAGGTGGGTACTGGGGACATGGACAAGTATTAATGACAAGGTATCTGGTTGGGTATTGAGGGTCTGTCATCCTCTCACCTGAGACCTTGCTCTCTCCTTCAGTGACACAGCCCAAACGCACTTTCACGACAGTCCGGACCCCAAAGGACATCGCATCAGAGAACTCCATCTCCAGGTGTGTAGCCAACCCTTGGCCCACCTCCTGCGGGATGTTCAGGGGGAGGTTGCACAAGGCTGTTGGATACTGGGATCTGGACTTCCGGTTGGGGCTAGAAATAGAGGTTAGGAAAACTCGTGACTAGTCAGCTTACCAAGAAACAGCTTTTAGGGAGTGAGGTCCCACACTGAATTCTGGGGACTGTCACCCTTCAGGGGCAGGTAAAGGAGGCAGAACACTCTCCACTGCACAGGAGTCTCAGAGGGCATAGCCAGACAGGCAGAGGCAGAATCCAGAAAGGCCGAATCCCAAACACCTGGGGAAGAGTGTGTGTGTGTGGATGGGGGGCAAATCCAGACACTCCCTGCATCAAGGTGTGCGGGATATGATTCTTCTTTCCAGGTTGCTCTTCTGCTGCTGGTTTCCCTGGATGCTGAGGGCGGAGATGCAGTCTTAGAGGCCTGGATGTCTGACAGTGTCACAGAGTCCCCTCTAGCATCTCCTGACACAAGGAGCCCCCAAGTCACCCTGAGATAGAGATTCCCAGTAACACATCCAGAATAGAGACCCCATTAGCCAGCCCTGGATCACTGAGGCCCCATTATTAACGGATTCCCTCATGATAACCCCCAAATACAGACCCCAAGGTACCCAGAAAGAGATTCCCTGAGTGTAGCACCTTCAGGCTAGTCCCTATCCCCAACCCCTCAGAGCAGATATTTCCACATCACCTCAAATGATGGTGACCTCTACATAATGCTCCAGAGCAGAACATTCCTGAATCACTCATTACTGGATCAGAACCCTCCTCCCCCATTAACAAAGACTCCTCCTCCATCAAGTCCCCTTGATATAAACACAGGTCATGCCTCCAGAGCAACAGAGTAACAGACCTACATTTAACATCAGTCTCCTCAAGATGTTGTGACCCCCAGGGTCACCCCAAAAGCTTATACTGCAATCAGAGACTCCCTACATTAACAAAGACCCCCGTTCTTACCCCTCAAGAAGAGACCCACATTAACCAGTCCACTGTCACCCCCAATTTACAGACACCAAAACAGTCCTGGAAGTGCTAATTACAGGACCCCTAAGTCTTCCTACCCTCTGCACCCTCAAGAAACCCCCAGTGCCTTGTATGAAGCCCACCCCACACGGCCCACAGCCCCTGTGCTGGCCAGACTCCCAGAAAATTCTCTATTTTTTAAGTAATGACTTCCCCCTTTGGGGGACCCCAAAATCTAGAGGCCCCATTCTGGGACTCTCAGGATCCCAAACCCCAGAGTACATGTCCCATACGTCCCTGTGTTCCCAAGTCCTACAACCCCTAGAGGACCCCAAGGCCCTAACTACCAGGATCCTCAAATCATGTTATTTCCAAATCCCCAGGGAATCCCCAATTTAAAAATTCAATCCCAACCCCCCAGGAAACCCCAATCACGGAGGTCCTTGTGCCTGGGATGGAGGAGACTGCAGTGAGGATATGCATCCTGGGTCCCCAGGGCACCTCAAGCCCTACTCATAGGCACCAGGAGACCCCACACAAGAATTCTCATCCCTGGAAACCGGAGCACTTCAATGCCCTGAGTCGATGGATCTCAAGACACCCAAATGCAAAGAGCCCCAGCCCCAAGGGAACCCCACATTCTAAAGCCTCCATCTCTAATACATGAAGGGCCCCAAGGCCTTGAGGGGATCCCAAATCCTGGAACCCCTATTTCAATCTACGTTCTGGTCACAAGTCCAAAACACCAAATCTGAGTCACTGGCCCCAAAGGACCTCAGAGCACTCGGGCCAGATCAACAGCCTGAGGGAGAACCTGAAGGCCCAGGGGGTCCAGGGTGGACCCGGGGCCCTGACACCGAGGACAGCTCACAACTGCCCCTTCACTGCATGTCCCTGAACTCAGCATGACCCCTGACCCCTTCAATAAAGATGTTTCTATGGCTTCTCTGTGTCCGGTCAATATTTGGGAAGTTGTGGGCCTCCCTCCGTACCCTTTCTGGGGAAGGACAAGGGAGGAAATCCTTCAATCCAGCCTCCTTGCGGTAGGGGCATAAAACGATTTAGCCTGCGGGAAGTCTTTCTGATAGTCCAGTGTTTCAGCGGGTTCCCTTCCCATCTGGCGGGTTCCAAGGCTACCCCTCCCATCTGGACCCACCCCGTAGTGTGGGCAGGTTGGGTTACTATAGCTCTGATTGGTGGATGCCAGATGAAGACCCGTCTCCGAAGGATCCCCAGTGGCTCAGAGGCCAGGAGGAGCAGCCTATCATAAATGAGGGTGAAGGGGCGGGGCAATAGTGGGTAAGAGAACCGATTGGGTGAAAGGCGGACCCTTAGGACCTTTGAGAGTTCCCGTTGGTTTGAGAAAACCTGCGTCAGGAACGTGGAGCGGAAGTGACTGGGAAGGGAAAAGGGTAGTTTAATTCGGATATTGGAGGGGGACACTGGTGGACGGTCAGTTATGGGGTGCCTGGGGGCGGAGATGGGTATCCGAAAGGGCTGAGAATGGGGATCTAGGGAAGTTCAGATGGGAATCCAGGGAGGCTCAGATGTGGAATTCTAGAAGACTCGGGGTGGAGAGTCTAAGGGGTTCAGGTAGGGAAGAAGGTTTGAGAGGAGTCAGGCTCCGGACTAAAGGCCCAAGGTTACTACAGGGAAGGGGCAGTCGGGAGAGGAAGTACGAAGGGGTCCAGAGGTGTGGGGCGGGGGGGGTGGGGGGGGGGAGGAATCCAAGGTCGAGACACACTGCAGTTGAGAGTGGACCTCTCTGAGGAGACTAAGATTGGGGGCACGCGGGTGTTCAGAATGGGGCATCTGAAAGGGCTTAAGGCAGCAGGAGGGGGCATGGGGACTTTGAATATTGTTAGAGACCTAGACTCATGGTTGCAAGTCTGAAGTTGTTAGGATGGCGTCTCAAACTGTTTGAAGGGACTTTGGGGTGCATCCCTGGAGGCTATTCGTGGAGCTCTTGAGAAAGGCTCCCAGTGAGGTCACAGGATATTCTCTGTGAGAGGCTTAAGAGGGCAGAAAAGGATAGTTTGGTGGGCCATTGTGGATAAGGTTTGGGGCAGTGTTCTGGGTACTCACTGTCTGGGTGGCTTTTGAGATGCTGAGGACTCAGGTTTTAGAAACCAAGTGAGTTTCAAGTAGGGCTGAGGTGAGGCCCTTGCCGTTGATAAAGCAGAAAATAGGATCATAGCCTGAGGGTGGGAAGCTTGGTGACTTCAGAGTGTCCTCCCCTCCCCCACAGGACTGGGTGCATGGAGTTGGTGTCCATGGAGGATCAGGATGCCAGGGTCCCAGCCCTGGAACCATTCAGGGTGGAACAGGTTGTCAGACTCGGGGTGCAGAGGGTGAAGGTGGGGACTAAAGGGTGGGAGAAGAGGTTGGGGATAGACTCCTGAGTTTGTGGGCTTGGACTGCTTCCTCCCTCCAAATTCATTCTAACCCTCAAGGTACAGCCCCCCCACACTCGTCCTCACTTCCCGCCCCCAAAATGGGCATTAGTCCTTTGACTTCAGGCCCTGACCTGTCCGAGAACATCTGGAGACTCTCTTCAGAGGAAGGGTCTGCTCAGTGATAGTAGGGCCCCTGTGTAGGTTGAAAGGCCACACCTTCATGGGGATCTCTATCCCAGGCACCACCTGTAATCTACTATGTCCCTGACTTCATCTCCAAGGAAGAGGAGGAGTATTTGCTTCGACAGGTAACCCCAACACCCTTCTGGATTGTTTTTCCCTCCTTCCTAGGTCCCTCCCCAATCTCCAGGTTCTGTATGAGAGTCCCTAAGGCTACAGTAAAGATCCTGACAGGAAGGAGAGTGCCATCCAGCACCCATCCTCATTTTTCCTTTTCCTTTCTCAGGACCTGCTGCAGCCTGTCAGAGCTTTTCCCAGGAGGGTTAGAGGAAACCAAACTGATTCTTAGAAAGGTAGTTCTTATGCAGCTCAGACTCCCAGTGCTGGGATAGCCCAGTGCAGCCTCCAAAACCGATGTTACTGAGATCAGATGTATTATCCTAGAAACAGGGTTACAAACCTCATAGCCTCTGTGCTGAGAGAGCCCAGTCCAGGCCCTTGAGGTTTGGAGGATTAAGAATTTGCAGTTTCAGATTTCTGTGCTGATAATAACCCAAGCATTAGAATGCAACAGAGTCAACTCTTCCCTCTGCTGATATGGCTCAGCATAGACCCAGAGTCTTGGGAATGAGGTTACTAAGCTCAGATCATCTGTGCTGAGATAGCCCAGTATTCTGTATTCTATTCCTAACATTTGGGGAGAGAAGAATTTACAAAGCTCAGATTCTTGGCAGCCTGAGAGCTTCAGTCATAGAGCACAGCTATTCCCCTGTGCTGTCCCAACTAGTGTTGTCTACTTTGAGTCCCAGGGATAAGTTAACTACAGAACACAGAGTCTTGTGCTGAGTTAGCCCATTCCAGCCTCATAACCGCAAAAGGAATGAGATTATTGAGTAGAGTACATACGTCTTGGAGATTGCCCATTCTAGACCTTTGGGATCTTGACAGTGGAGAGTTTTCTTTGCCTCCCTCCCTTCCTTCCTTCTTTCTTTCCTTCCTTCCTTTCTTATTTTGAGAGAGAGAGAGAGTGTGAGCGGGGCAGTGGTAGAGAGATAGGAAGTGAGAGAATCCCAAGCAGGCTCCGCTCTTTCAGTGCAGAGACTGAAGCAGGGCTCAGTCCCACCAGCTGTGAGATCATGACGTGAGCCGAGATCAAGAGCCAGACACCGCCTGAGCCACCGAGAAACCCAGCAGTGGAGCATTTTCAAAGTACTCCCTGCTATGCTGAGATAGCCCAGCTTAGCACATTTTCTCCCCCAAGGTGATCGGAGCAAAGAGGTTCCAGAAGTTAAGCTGTGCTAAGATGGCCCAGGATTCAGGAAATTACAGAGTGCACACTGTTTGCTGGGTTAGAAAAGCCCAGTCCAGCCCAGAGCTCTGAGTAGATTCAGACCATGATTGTGTAGCTCTGATTCCTTTCCTTGATCCTGGTAGACACGGGAGAGGGCGAACAACACAATCCTGGGAACGTTCTGTCTCAGAGAACAATCCCAGAGACTCTGAGATGACCCATTCCCCACCCCTACTCCACCCCATGCCTCACCAAGTAGAGGGCCCTATGTTGACTTGGGTGGGAGAATCGGAGAGGGTGATCCTGAAAAAGGACTGACCCCCTCTCTTCCTCGTAGGTCTTCAATGCCCCAAAGCCAAAGTGGACCCAGCTCTCCGGGAGGAAGTTACAGAACTGGGGTAAGTGTCCCTGCCTAGGGGCCATGGGTGATTTGGGGATAGAGGCTGGGGCAGGTGACTCAGGTTTGATAGTCAAGACACTGGGTGGGTCCGTGAGGGTTCAAGGGGTTCCAAGGACCAGGAGGATTCTGAGGGGTGAGCGGAGGTTCTGAGAGGTTAGGAGTTTCCTGATGAGGTGGGGATACCTCAAAGTGCCCAGGGGTTGGGAGAAGTCAGGAAGCCTTGGAAGTTTGGAGCTTGATCTCCAGAGTCACAGGTTCCAAGGGTCAGAGTACTACCAACCACTAAAATATCCCTAATAGGGGTTCCAGGTGCTAGGGCTCCTTGGTTGGGTGTCCTCAGGACCCCATTCCCCTCTCCCAGGTGGGCTCCCCCATCCCCGGGGGATGGTTCCTGAGCGGCTGCCTCTGTGGCTCCAGCGCTACGTGGACAAAGTATCTGACCTCAGCCTTTTTGGAGGTCTCCCAGCCAACCACGTCCTTGTGAACCAGTATCTGCCTGGGGAGGGCATCATGGTAACCACACACCTTCACCCCGACCCCCAGACTTCTGATCCACCGTGGGGCAGGGCCTCATGTTGACCCACCTCTATTCATTAAGCAGCCACATACCCCAACCAGGCATTCACCACCTCATCCCAAGCTGGGGCACCCGCCTTGAGCCCCAGAGGGTGTGGGGGGGTGTGGACTCCTGCCCTGTCCAGCCCTGGTGCCCACTCCCCAGCCCCACGAGGACGGGCCACTCTACTACCCGACCGTCAGCACCATCAGCCTGGGCTCTCACACCATGCTGGACCTCTACGAGCCGCGGCAGCCAAAGGATGATGACCCCGCAGAGCAGGTGGGCCCTGAGACACTGCCCCAGCCACTCTTGGGCATTCTAACATCCCACATCCTGCAAGAGGCCCAGTCCTCCTGCTTGTGGGGTACCCCTGGTGCTCTCCCAGATACCTTCCCCAGCCCCCTCCTGGAGTACACCCGTATCCTCCCGGACTCCAGACCCATCCGTTTGCAGGGAGTCCTAGAAATGATATCTACAGACACCCCGGTAGCCTCACCTTCTAAGTGAATGTCCCAACACCCCACAGATCTCCTGGCCCTACATGTTCAGAGTGCTCCAGTAGCCCCAGGTCTGTATGCCCTATGCAAGACTCCCCAGTACTCCCAAAGACACCGACATTCTAGGATGCCAAACACCATTTACTTGTGATTGTCCCTGACATCCTCTTAGACATTCTCTCTCTCTTTGCCCACTGCACAGGGCTCCCCAACACAGACCTCTCTGCCACCCCAGTAGTGTAGATTTGCCTTGAAGGTCACCGTCAGATCCTCCTTGGGGCCTCAACCCATGACTCAAGGACCCTCCAGATATACTGACTCCCTTCTGTGGAGGTTGCTCATGACAGTAGCTTTCTGACCTGTGTGATCCATTTCTGATACCTCATCATTCACAGAAACTCCCCTGGACACCCTGACCCCGACTGCTCCTTTTTAGCCCAGCATGCTCCTGGGTAGGCTGCTGTCCCCTTCCACTGTGTGGGTGTCCTCAAGCATCCTGATGTCTGCAGACACCAGACCACACTGGCTCCTCACCACCTCACTCTGTTACCACCCACCCTCTTCCCAGCTTCAGCCAAGACCTCAGTCCAGTTCCACCATTTCCTAGGACAGCTGATCCCTGGGCCTAAGCACCAGCCCCTGGAGATTCCACTTGCAATTTCCTTAGATGCCCCCATCTGCATCCAAGAGAGGCCCTTGCTCCCTACCCCCCACCCACTAACCGAGATCCGTAGGATTTCCACTGCAAAGTTTCTCCGTGGGAGCACACTTGTCCCTCAGCCGTTGCCCCTGGGAACTCGCTGCCCCTCGCCCCCTGACCATTAAACTCTGCTGACCACTCCCCCCCTTGATTTCTGAGGAGGGACGGGGGTGTCGCTGACCTTCAACCCGTCCCGCAGCCCCGATCCCCGCCCCGGCCGACCACCTCACTGCTGCTGGAACCACGCAGCCTCCTGGTGCTCCGTGGTACTGCCTACACACGCCTCCTTCACGGCATCGCAGCTGCCAGAGTAGACGCGCTGGACGCCACCTCCCTGCCGCCCAACGCCGCCGCCTGCCCATCTGCGCGGCCCGGAGCCAGCCTGGTCCGTGGCACGCGCGTCTCGCTGACCATCCGCCGCGTGCCCCGCGTGCTGCGCACCGGCCTCCTGCTCAGCAAGTGATGCTAGGCGCCTCCCCTGCTCACATTCCTGGGCTCTCCGCCTCCTGACCTTGGAACCCTGGGCCAGAGGCGGCTACCCCCGCCCCCACCACCACCGCGGGTTATTTATTTTCCCAGTAACTTTGTGGGAACTACAGGAAGAGGCCCCATTTCAAATAAACCAACAAAAATCTTTCTTTGGTTTTGGATGCAGTGAGGGCGATGGGGGCAGATGTATGGGTTCCTGAAGGGGACTGTGTCTGGGACCTTGGATGGTGTGGGCCCTGGGGTCAGATGTACAGGTCACTGAGTGGGGCAGAATCCAGGACTCTTGAGAGGTCAGGGTTGTATCTGGAACCCCCTTAGGTGGGATGAGTGGTGTGAGCCTGGGAGGTTCTGCTAACTGGTGGGCTCGGGAGGAAGGAGTTAAGTGGTGCTGCTGCCACCTGAGCCGGGCATCAAATTACCCAAGTCCGGTTCTGCTAGTGAGGAGGTGGAGCTGAGCCTGCCCCTGGGCCTCTAGCTGCCTCAGGCCCGTGTGAGTCCTACTGCGGAGGTCTGGCAGGATACCCCTGGCCAGGAAGAGGGCTCTTACTGGGGATCCTCACTGCCTCTCTGTCCCCAGGCTCCCAGCTATGGTCCTCCCCCCACCTCTGGGGCCTAGACTCCCCTCAGAGCCCCTCAACCACCCCCCTGGAGCCCCTAGGGAACTGGACGTTGCTGGATGCACCTTCTGCCCTGCATCTGGAGAAAAGAGAATCAGGTAGGGGCTGGACTTTTGAAACTGGGTCCCAAAAGGGTAGAGGCAACAGCAGGGGTATTTTGAGGGTGGGAGGTACTATGGCTATGATCACCTAGGGACATGGGAGATGAGCAAGGGACAGGGGTAGGGAGGGTTATGGGCACCTAGGCTCAGCCAAAGGCCTGTCAATGCCTCCTACCTCCCAGACCAGAAGAGGCCCAGAAACTGGGGCAAGACTCCTTGGACCCTCCCGAACACTTCCAGGGTGGGCTGAGGGGCACTGAGCCTGCTGCTGGTGCCCTGAGATGGCCGGCACCCACTTCCAGTGAGGACCCAGCTGGGGGCAGACACTGTGAGGTGAGCTGAGGTGATCCAGGCCCCTGTGCCGGCCCCACTTCACCCCCAGAATCTGGTCTCCCAACTGGGGATGAGGTGATGATTCTGGGAAAGTGTTGGGCACCTGTGGGGGGAGGGACACTCTAGAAAGTGATTCTTTATTAATCACTATAGAAAATATTATTTTACCAACTGGGAGAGAACTGGTGCAGTTCCATTCCTTGTGGGGTATCCCGCTCCATCACCCACTCCCTGTTCAGACCCCTAGGCCCCTTATGTCCACATTTCTAGGAGCCTCGAAAACCTAGAGACTTTGAACTAGAGGTCTTCAGGCCTGGCTCCACTGGGAAGAACTCCAGGTGGGAGCACCCCTGGTGCAGACCAGAGATGGACTCTGCTATAGAAGGAGCCTACAGAAGAGGGGTGGAAGTGGGGGCAAGGTCTGGGTTGGCCCACCGGCCCTGACTCTGTCCCCTGTGTTCCTCAGCACCTCATCTCCGGCCAGGAGGTATTGGAGGCTGAGCAGGACAGCCTATCCCTTTGCCTGTTGGGGCTGGGCCTCCGGTTGCAGGACCTAGAGCAAGGCCTGGCGCCCTGGGTATCAGCCCAGAGCGGGATGGTCCAGCTGCAGGTGGGCAGTGGGAGGCCACGGTATGGGAGGGTGGGTGGAGCCTCAGGAATGGGTGCCAGCTTCCTGGGATGGGAAATGGGTTCACTCAATGTTCTAGGTGTCTGGGTAAGGGACGGGGGAAGGGATAATACTCCAGGTCGCCGATCTCTGCTGCTTCTGGTGTGTGGGTGGGACGTGGGAGTGGTGTCCAACCTTGTGTCCCAGGCCCTACAGGCAGACCTATGTGGAGCAGCTGAGCGTGTAGATGCACTGCTGGCATTCGGTGAGGGGCTGGTACAGCGGAGTGAGCCTCAGGCCCGAGCATCCCTGGAGCAGGTCCTGAGGGCCCTCAGAGCCTGCCGAGACAGCATCTGGCGGCGACTGTGGTGGCTAGAGGCCCAGCTGGTTAGCTACAGTGTGGTATGGCCCACCCTGGCAGTCCCCGCCCCAGGCACCAACTCCACAATACCCATGACTCTGCCCTCTGACCAGGTATTCGAGGAGGCCAATACACTGGACCAGGACTTGGAAGTTGAGGGGGACTTGGACGGGCCAGGACCTGGCGGGGCCTGGGGGCCCTGGGCACCCAGTAGCCTCCCCACTCCTGCAGAGTTGGAGTGGGACCCGGCAGGGGATGTTGGAGGCCTCAGACCCTTGGGGCGAAAGACAGCCTGGACACCAGGAGCCCCCTGTGAGCTGTGTGGCCACAGGATCCCCCAGGGCAGGGGAAAAGGCCTTGAGGTGAGAGCAAGTGGGGGACACCCCTCCTCCCCAGGCATTCTTGGGACACCTCTGTGTGCCTCCTAGTAGAGCACTTTCCTTTCAAGGGGGTCTCAGTGGTTCTGTCTCTCCCTCTGTCTCTCAGTGTCTCTTGCTGTCTCAATGTTGTCCTTCCTCCCCGTCCCCCTGCCTCTCTGTCTCTGTGTCTTCCTGTTTCTCTTTGTTTCCCTCTTGTTGTCTCATTTCCTCTCCCTCTCCCTCACTCTCTCCTCTGCAGCCTCACTAGCCTCCTGGTTCTTCAGACACTCCAAATCCACTCCTGTCTCAAAGCCCCCGGCACATGCCCAGCTTGCTTCCTCACTTCATTCCAGTTTTCCCCAAATTTCACCTCTTCAGAGAGGCCTGCCCTGACCTCCAAACATTATCACTCCTTAGCCTTTTTACTTCCTAACAGCACTTAATCACATCTTGACATCGTACATTTATTTATTAATGTAGTCTCTCTGCTAGAATATAAGCTCTGTGGATCCCAGGACTTTGCCTGTTTACATGCCCACCATGTCTTCAGATTCTAGAACAGTGCCTGGCGTGTAATGGACACTCATTAAATATTTGTTGAGTGAATGAATAAGTAATGTCTCTTCTCGGTTTTTTCGGCTGTCTCTCTCTTCATCTCTGCTTGAGATACTTTCCTTCCCCCAGAATCTCACCTCTGTAACAACCCCGTCTTGGCCCTTGCCCAACTTTGTGTCTGTCACTAGGTTCTCCAAGAGAGAACTCCCACACTTCTATTTCCCCGCAGGACATGCTCATGTCAGGCTTCAGCCACCGGAAACACTTAGCATGTCAGCAAAGACGCTCCCTGCTCCGGAAGCCTCAGGTGAGCTGGTCCTCACCCAGGTGTATCACTCTGGAATTTTGATGGCAAGTGACAGAAACTTAACCCAAAAGGAATTACATAAAAAAGGGGATGCTATTTTTTCATGTCACTGACAAGGCGGTGTGCTGCTGAAGAGATCTCAAACGTGGTGAGGGCTCAGTCCTTCCTTCTCTCAGGCTCTGCTTCTCCAAGGCGGGTTCCTTGTCAGCCAATGGCTGCCCCAACAGCTGAATACTCCCTTGCACTGGTATGCCCACCCAAGGAGAGACAGAGTGCCACCAACCTGCTGGCAGCAATGTCCCAGGGCTGCCTCACACTTGTCTAGTTTGGGTCATGGTCTGCACCCTGAACCAATTACAGTGGCCAAGCTAATGGAGTGCTCTCACTGGCCAGATCTGGCTCACATGCCTGGTCACGGAAGTGGAGATGTGTGGGGTCGGCCCACACAAGAACCTGAAGGCCTGAGAGGGGGGTGGCATGATTCCCTCCACCCACTGCACAAATTGAGCCAGTTACCAGAAGGAAGATCGGATGGGGGTCAGGCACAGATATCCACCACAGTGGAGAGGATGGGGAGGGTGCCAGGAAAGGAGGAAAAATAAACTCAGCCCTGTAGGTCTATGACAGTAAGGAAGAGTCCAGAGTAAGTGTCCCTTCCATTCATTCTGCTGCTGACTGCTTTCTCCCCTCAGGACAGGAAGCAAGCATCTCCCAACCTGCAGGAAGTGATGTTGGAGGTAGACCCTGGGTGAGACGTCTGGGAGATGGGTCTGAGGGTGGGGGGCACAGGACTCACAGTGGCAGTGCCCCATACATTCAACATTGCATTTCCCTTCACAGAGCCCCTCCACCTGCATCCAGGGGGTCCCTGGCTGCCTTCCTTCTCTTCCTTCTCTTCGTTCTCCTCGTGGGTGCCACACTGCTCCTGCCACCGTCGGGGGGGTCCTGCTGGTCTCCTGCCCAATTGGCCAAGACACCTTACCTGGTGCTCAGCTATGTCAATGGTCCCCCCCCAGTCTGAGCATATGGCCCAGACATAATGTAATAAATGGTTACTGTCCAAGGATGTGTCTTAATCCATTTGGTCTCCTATAACAAAATAACAGACTGGGTAGCTTATAAGCCGTAGAAGTTTATTTGTCACAGTTCTGGAGGCTGGGAAGTCCAAGATCAAGGTGCCAGCAGATTGGCTATCTGATGAGGGCCTGCTTCCTGCTTCACAGATGGTCATCTTCTTGCTGTGTCCTCACATGCCAGAAGGGGCAGGGAGCTCTCCTTTATAAGGAATCCAAATCCCATTTATGAGAGCTTCACTGTTGCAACCATATTACTTCCCAAAGGCCTCATCTCCTAATACTAGCATATTGGGGGTTAAGACTTCAACATATGAATTTTGAGGGGGGCACAAATATTCAAACCATAGCAGGGTGTGTGGGGATGTTGGGTGTTTGAGAACTCAGAATCTGGGATACAGCCCTGATGTCTGGGCAGCCCCCTCCACAGTGTACAACACAGAACTGAATCAGCCCATCTTGGGTTGGGGTCCTGCAGACCCCGAGGCAAAGATTCAAGCACATGTAGTTTATTAAGGAGGTGACCCCCCTAGGCAGACTGATAGGGGAGTGGGGAAGTGAGCCTGGGAAGGGAGTTACTGAGTTGGTTGCTGCTCTGGGCATCTGGGGCACCATCCCACAAGGGACCTCTGGAGACTGTGTGGGACACACTCAAAGTTGGTCCACCAAAAGGGTGAAGAAGTTATGGCATTTATATACCAGCTTCCATCTCTCATTGGTTAAGGACTGTTCCTGAAGATGCTAACCCCAGCACTTACGGCCTCTCCTGCCTGTCCAGGCTCCTTAGGCAGAGAGGCACAGGTGCTGGTCACAGGAAGCTGGAGGTGTGTTCGGGAAGGATGCGGGTGATGTGGGTGAGCTGCCACCCCCTGCTGTGGTCCCTGTCTGACCTCCGTACAGGTTCTCCGTTCAATGTACATGGTGGGCTGCCGGGCTTGGCCATCCCTGGGGTAGGACTGTGAAGCCCCCCTTCCCAGTCCTGATGACACCAAGCTGAGTTGTCAGGGCTCAGTCTAGTCCCCAGACTCAGGTATCTAAGCTCTTCCTCTCCTTAGAGTTTATGCTGTCAGGACAAGCGGCGGAACAGGACTAGACTCAAGAACAGAGGCAGAACCTTGCACTAAACACACCTCCCTTCCTCAATGCTCACAACTACCCAAGGGTGTGTCCCCACTTAACAGAATGGGAAGCTGAGGCTTGAGAGGGGAAGCCCTGGACTGAGGCCACACAGGGAACAAGAGGCTGAAGCCCAATTCCCACTGATTTAAGTAGAAATGGGAACTGATTTGGGGGGTAACTGAGAAGTTCAGGCTGCAAGGACAGCTGGGTCCAGGGGGCACAAATGGTATCTTTCTCAGTTCTTTCCTCTGGTTTGGCTTCATTCTTACCTAGCAGTAGCCAGAGTGCCCCTCAAAACCTTTAAGCCTACATCCCACCAATTGGGCAGCCAAGATAATCACTCTTTCCTTACAGTCCAAAGCTGGCTCCCTGGCCCATGTCACCTGCTTTCCTGGAGGCTGCTGTCAGCCCTACCGAATCATGTGCACTAAAAATGGGGGAGAAGTGAGTCTCCAAAGAAAACCAAGGAGTTGTCCAGAAGGGGGAATGGACACTGAGGGAGAGGGGCAGGGAGCCACAGATTCTGGAAAAAAACAGAACACAAATGTGACCTGTGTTCACATCAAGTCCATGTTGTACACACCAAGTCTCTGTCCTCAGCCAAGAAGAGGATGGTCTCCCTGGAGTCACCACAAATAGGGCGGGCAGAGTCCTGGCAGTTCTGACCCAACTCACCAGATAATGGAACAAATCTGTGCCATTCATTCATTTCACTCATTCAAAACTGAGTGTCTGCTTTGAGTCAGTTCCTGGTCCTAGGGCAGTTCCTGGTCCTAGGACAGTGAACAAAACAGGTGAAAATCTTTGTCCCCATGAGGCCAGCATTCTATGGGGGAGATCAACAGTAAATAAAATCTGTAATAAATAATAATACTGGGGTGCCTGGGTGGCTCAGTTGGTTAAGGGTCTGACTTCAGCTCAGATCATGATCTCACAGTCTGTGGGTTCAAGCCCCACATTAGGCTCTGTGCTGACAGCTCATAAGCCTGGAGCCTGCTTCGAGTTCTGTGTTTCCCTCTCTGTCTGACCCTCCCCTGCTCATGCTGTCTCTCTCTCTCTCTCTCTCTCTCAAAAATAAAACATAAAAAATAAAAAATGATAATACTAAGTAAAAAGTAATAATTAATAAATTTAGAAAAACAAGGGGTAAAATCTGTAACAGGTCAGTTGGTGATTAAGTGCCAAGGCGAAAACTAAAGCAGCCAAAGGGAAAAGGGGTACAGTTTAATTAGCGTGGTGGAGGAAGGCATCAGGAGGCAATTATGTCATTATGTTGTAATTAAGTGATTAGAGCAAATTGTAGTGAGGAAACAGGCCACCAGACTCCTACAGTAACGCTGTCCAAGACACGTAACGTAAGGCACAAATATAATTTTATTTTATTTTATTCTTATTTTTAAAGGAGATTTGTTTATTGAATACACTGCAAGGGAGCAGCAGCCAGGACAGCAAAGGACAGACTGTCTGCCACAAGGTGGTGGTGAGGGACTGTAGTGACAGGGTGGAGTGACAAAGTATGGCAATGTAAGGAATTCTCCTTTCTTCAGTAACACTGCCTGGTTGAGGGAAGCCCATTGGTCAGTTGGGGACTGCGGTTATTTTTAGGTGGGTTCCTTAATGAGACTGAATTCGGCTTGGTGCTCACTGTGGACCCTTTTGGCTCACTCAAGTTTCCATAGCTCACGCCTGTTTCCTAAAAAGCGGCCTCTACATATCCCCACCGACATATCGACAATGATAAATCTTCGGCATCTGGGGGGAGGTCTCATCTTCAGTAGCTGCTTTAATTTTAAATTTTCTAATAGTCAAACAGTAGAAACAGGTAAAATTAATTTTAATAATTGAGTTTTTACTCTGTTTAACCTTTTAGACCCAAAATATTATCATATATAATCAATATAGAAATAATGTGATATTTTATCATTCTTTTTTCTTACTAAGTCTTTGAAATCTGGTAATCCTACCAAAACAATAAAGTTGGGTTTAATGGAAAAACATTTTACACTGCTTGTTTTTATATTTCAATTATTTAACATTTATAAAATTTTTATCTTTATTATTTTCTTTAAAAAATTTTTTTAACGTTTATTTATTTTTTATAGAGAAACTGAGTGCAAACAAGAGAAGGGCAGAGAGAGGAGACAAAGAATCGGAAGCAGGCTTCAGGCCCTGACCTATCAGACCAGAACCTGACATGGGGCTCAAACGTTCGAACTGTGAGATCATGACTTGAGCTTAAATTGGATGCTTAACCAACTGAGCCAGCCAGGAGCCCTATTTATTATTTTTTAATGTTTATTTATTTTTGAGAGAGAGCGAGTGAGTGGGGGCGGGCTGGAGAGAGCTGGAGACACAGAATCTGAAGCAGGCTCCAGGCTCTGAGTTATCAGCACCGAGTTCAACTCTGGGCTCAAATTCACAGCCCATGAGATCGTGACCTGAGCTGAAGTCAGATGCTCAACCAACTGAGCCACACAGGTGCCCTAAAGTTTATAAAATTTAACATAATGCCTTAGTGTCTAATCACATTTCAAATGCTCAAGCCCCAGGTTGATCTCAGTTATCATAATAGGTTGGGGGGGGGGGAGTGCAAAGGCCCTAAAAATGTGTCTGGCCTCTGGGAAGACCAGTGTGGCTGGAACACGAGTGGTGGAGGGGGAACGTGGGAGGAGGTGAGCTGAGAGGTGACAGGGCCATATCAGGTGAGACCCTGTGGACCAGAGAGAGGATCTCTGATCTGAGTTAGGCTGTGGACCACTGGAGTTTGTTTTCCCAACTTCAATTCGGATACTTTCTGAACTTGTACAAAAGGAGAAGGGGCAGCATCACAAGTCCCCGTGGGCTCATCACCAGCTCCAGTTATTATCATCAGCTCAGGGCCAACCCTCCCGGGTACCTACTCCCCTCTCTCTAGATTGCTTTGAAGCCAATTCTAGACATCATATCCTTTTCCTCACAAGAAATTCATGGAGTACTGCCAGATCAGGACTGTTTTAAAATCAAATTACAATACTTTTACTGGTGTAAAGAAAACCCTAGTCATTCTTCCTCATCATTCATATCCAGGATTGTCCAGTGCTGTACGAGGGAGGGAGCTGAGCAAGAGAGGTGGTAACACGGGGTGCCTGGCTGGCTCAGTTGGTAGGGCATGTGACTCTTGAGGGGTTGCGAGTTTGATCCCCATATCAGGTGTTGAGACTACTCAAAAATAAATTTAAGAAAATAAAATAATGGTGGTAACTTGCTGGTATGATTAGTGGCTCCTCATCAGGTAGGGTGAGTTTCCCACACTTCCCTACGGCCCCACTAGGTCACTTCACGTGCCTGTTCACTGGCTTGGCCCCTTGGGACAGTGGAGTGTGTGACCGAAGACAAGAACATACTCTAGTGAACTGTCATCCCCAAATAGGGTAGAGACCAGAATCTGTAAGGGAAACCAGATTTTATTTTTCAAAAAGGTCAAGGGACACCTGGGTGGCTCATTTGGTTAAGACCTAACTTTGGCTCAGGTCATGATCTCATGGGTTATGAGTCAGAGCCCCGCGTCAGGCTCTATGCTGACAGCCTTGAGCCTGCTTCAGATTCAGGGTATCTTTCTCTCTGCCCTTCCCCCACTTATGTGCATGCATGCATGCATTCGTGTGTGCGCTCTCTCTAAAATAAACATTAAAAAAATTTTAAAGGTAAAAAAATCCAGAAACTTAATTGTAATTGATTGCGAGATCTGTGAAGCTATGCATTTAAGCTATGCGTAACAGACTTATAAAGTCTCAAAATAACAGGTTTTACTGTTTTCAAATCTGTTGTAAAAATGTGCCCTGTGTGTAAAGATCTCTGGTGCCCAAATGTAAATGACCACTGGCCTTTTGTGTTCTTGTAACTTTTTGCTTCAAATTACTGAGAAGCTTTAAGACTAGCACATCAAATTCCCATAAACCCTTCACCCAGACTCACCATTAACATTTTACCCCATGTGCTTCACCATGTACACTCTCGCTAATATATTTATGTATGTGCATATATTTTGGAACCATTTCAAGGTACACTGTAGACATGATACTCTATACTCCTAAATACTATGGTGTACAGTCCCTTTAATTTTTTTTTTTTAATTTGAGAGAGAGCACAAGCTGGGGAGAGGGGCAGAGGGAGAGAGAGAATCTTAATCAGGCTTCACAATCAGCATGGCCCCCCAGCCTGGGTCTAGATCCCATGACTCTGGAGTGTGACCTGAGCTGAAATCCAGAGTTGGATGCTCAACCAACTTCAACCAACCCAGGCACCCCTGGTGTATAGGTCTTCAGAACAAGAGCATTCTCTTACACTAGAGTAGTTATCAGAATCAGGAAATTTAACCACTCCGTTCAATTGTACATACTCCAAATTACTCCAAGCCCCGTAAGTCCTTTATAGCAATTTTCTTAGACCAGGAGGTTCCTGTTTGACAGGGCTAAGGGACTGAGAAGCATTGACCCTGGGCCTTAGCAGAGTAAAAAAACACAGCACAAACACAGAGAATATCAACCATGTGTAAAGACTGGCACACTCTGAGCCAAAGACTTGGGGGGAGGTTTATTTAGGGCATGACCCCAGGAGATAGGAGTTAGGGAGTGGGGAGAGTGAGACGGGCCAGGGAATATGCCAGAAAAGGGGCTCATGAAATGGTAACTGCTGTGGATGACTGGGGCTCAGTCCCACAGGGGGGCCTCTAGACCAGCACTTGCCCCACCAGACAACAGGCAGGCTGGAGCGCTCATCCGGTGACTGTTGTCCCCCCTACAGGCTGAGGATTGCTCCCAAGAGCATTAACCCACGTTCTGTAGCTCCCAGAAAGCCCTCATGCAAAGGAGCAGACACAGGAACTTACAGGCAGCCTCCAGCTGCCAGCTCCAAGTGGACCCAAGTAGGCAAGAGGGTTGCAGAGTTGGGACATCATCTGCTGCCACACCACATATTTAATCCACCCTATTTTAACTGCCATATGAGGCTCTATTATGACGCCCATTTCACAGATAAGGGGACTGAGGCATGAAGAGGTCAAATCACAGGCCCATGATTATATATATAATTAGTAAATGTTGGAGCTGGGATCCAAAAGCAGGCATTCCAGTTCTGAGTCCATGCTCTGAATCCACACTGACCCAGAAGCTCCTCCCTCAAATCAGGCACTCCACTCCCGTATTCCCTCAACCACACAAACTCTGTTCATCTGTAATACCTGGGTAGAAACGTCTCCCCTCCTAACCCAGGTCACCTCACCACAGTGGGCACTTGCTCGCTGCCTGCAGCCCTGCCAGAAGCTCCCATCTTGGGGATACTTAGGGCTCAAGATCTTGGAGCCAGGAGTGAGCAAGAGTGAGAGGTGAGTGATGCAGTAGAGATGTAATGGGGGCTGGATGGGTAGGAATCCATTAGCCATTTTCAAGACTTTGGCTTTTACTGGGGTAGAGTCAGGCCATGATTAATAGGAACACCGTGATGGAAATAAAAACTGAGGCCGAGAGAGATGAGCAAGATGGTGAGGTCTAAAGTACTAACCAAGAATGCTTAAGTGGAAGCCATGTGTGCCTGAGCTTGGGGCACTCACGGGGTCCCAGCTGGAATCCTGCATTACTACCCTTTGTCCCCTCCAGGCCTTTGCCCACATTTGTCCTGCTCAAAACCCTGATCCTACCTTCTGGCAAACTCCTTATAATTCCTCAAATTTCAACTCCACTTTATAACTCTTTGAACACCTGCCTCCTCCTTGGGGATTAGGGCAGAGTCATGTTTCTCTTCTGTCCATTCTCTCTTGGTCTGAAGTCTGGGCTCTGTTCCTTAGGTTCTCCTCTCCTTCTCAATGGCATCTGCTAAGAATTCATCTAGTTTCCACTTATGTAACTGACATGGGTGCAAATATAGTTCAGGGCTACAAAATGTAGTACCCCAGAGAATGTCCAGGGAAGATTAATACAGGGATATGGCAGGAGGTACGCCTGGGTCCTATGGGTCTATCTCTCCTCCCCGACACCTGGGCCTTGCTGACAAAGTCCTAGCTTGTAGCGGAGGCTGGACTCCCGCAAGATCTGAGGTCCCCAGTACTGCCTCAGGGGTTACAGCCAAGCCTCCTGAGCTCCTCCATCTTCTCTTACCTCACTACCTCCTATTAAGGAGTCAACTGGGGTTTCTTTGGAGTCAAACCAGGGTGGGTCCATGGATCTGCCCAGGAGCATTAACTAGGCTGCTTCAACCAATCAGCTAGTCTAGAGGGCTCCAGAGAACAGATAGCTCTCCACACCTCTCCCTCCCAGAGGGTCACTTCTTGGTTTGTGAGGGCCTTTTTAAAAATCCCCAAATACATGAAATCTTTAAGACCACCAAAAAGGAAGTAATCACATCTCCAATTTTATTCCTTTTGTTCAACAGTCCTGGGAGAAGGGCCCAGGAGTCAGGGTTCCCTCTCAGAACCATCAAGTATAGGTCTTAAGGGGTCTTCGGTTGATCAGATGGGGTAACATACCCCAGCCCCTTCCCCACAGGTCCTAGTCTGCCACAATTTACGGGAAGAAAGTTTTCAAAAGGGGATTCGGGGCTTCTCACCATCCATCAGGGTACAGGGTATCTTCCCAAATTTCTCAGCAAAAAGTCTACTTTTCTCAGAGTTAAATACAGGAGAGGGGAGCCAAGGGTAAATAGAAGGATGTCTCTTCTTCCTGTCCGACGGCAGGCGTCTTGACTCCCCATGCTTTCGGGTAAGGAGCTCCCAGCTTGCACAGTTCAGACAGCCGGCAGCTAAGCCGCTCCAGATCCTCATGAGAGTTCGACCATCTCTCACCATCTATCCCGGGGGTCTCTGGGACCCCACGTCGCTAGGCGGCTCTCCAATCCCCCAATCTATTGAACTGCACTTCTTAAGACTTCTCACGTTTCGTCGGGCAGGTTCCCCGGTTCCCCCCACGCAGTCAGGCGAGAACAGGTTCCTCTGTTCCCCTGCGCTATCGGGTAAACTCTTCGTCCGGTCACCGTCCGTAGGAGGGGCTCTCTGGTGACCCCACGACGTCGAGGGGATTCTTCGGACCACCGTCGCTGTCAGGCTGGGTCCTTGGGGCCCCCGCGCCGGACTCCTCCGTTGGACCCCGTGGGCGCACGAACGCACCCATGGCAGTGGCGTGGCCCGAGCGCAGCAGCTGCAACTGGCGCCTCCCGCGGCGGTACAGGTACTCGATACGCAGCACGTCGGAGCGTGGCAGGGAGGCATGCTGCCGGAACTCGGCCCGCACCCGCGCCTCGGCGCCGGGCTTCCCGCGCCCGGCGCGCAGCAGCTCGCGGTACAAGCTCAGAACTTGTCTCTGCAGCCTGCTAGGCCGGCTCATGGTAGCAGCTCGGCCGACAGCCCGAGAACAGCGGCGCATAGGACCTTTGCAAGACTCGGCCGTGCAAAGCAACAGGCACTTCCGGCCCGCCCACTCCAAAACTTCCGCTCCCTGCCTCGGCGAGATGGCGCCGTCGAGCCCCGTTGGCTATCCATGCAGTTACGTCACAACATTATGGATTAGGGGCGGGGCTGCTGGTACCCCGCCTGCCCCGCCTGGAATCTGTGTACTTAGGAGGGGACTGCAGTTCTGGGAACCCGAAGGAGGAGGGAGCTAGGTGCTTGGACTCATATTTTGGGTCGGAAGGGGACAGGGTCCCGACCTAACTCCTGAGACTTGGGAAAGGAGGGAACTGGAAGTTGAGACCTTTGTGTCCCGAGGGCGCGCGTACACTGGGAAGGAGAAAATACAAGCACAAGTAGGTTTTGGTCATAAATTATTTATTAAAACAATCTCGGGAAGGTCAGTGGGTTCCCATTCCCAGGGTAGGTGTGCGGCGGGGGTGGGGAGGGGGTGCTCCCAGCCCTGGGCACACGCAGAGGGACGGCGTCAGGCGGTGAAGTGTTCGGTCATGGCTGGAATAACAAGCTTCTCTGTGCTGTGGGAAGACCATCAGAGAAAGGGCATGGGCTCCAAGTCCCCAAAGGCAGTCTGTGGCGCAGGGAGTTGCTTTGGTCGCGCCCTCAGCCGTCGGGAGTCAGGTACCCGGGCAGGAAAAGGGAAGGTCCTCACCAGTTGTTGAAGCCCCAAACCCGACACGCCTGGAACACGTCGACCAGGAGCCCTCCTGGGAGTATCAGGTCGTCGGCTGCAATTCCGTTGTAGTTCCCGCAGGCTCCCCGGAGGCGTCCTCGTAGCGCGGGGGAGGCCCGTAAGGACACAGCCCCCTCGGGCCCCACCAGCACCCGCAGCGTGGGGAACCGCTCGATGATAACCCGGGAGCCCTCAGCCCAGCGTGCGAGCACGCCCCTGCACACTTGGGCCAGGAGCTGGGCGGGTTGTCCGTTCACCTGCAGAGACGGGAGGCGGCTCAGAGGCGGGGATTAGGGCCCGAGTCCCGAGGTGGGACTCTGAAACCACAGAGAATCCTGCCGGGTGTCTCTATCAGAAAGGCATATCCAGGTTTTTGCTAGAGATATAAGGTCTTGTATTTGCTTTCAAATTCTCCAGCACGAACAAAGAAAAGAGTGGGAGGAAAAGATGAAAGCAAAAATGGCAAAATATTTGTAACTGTAACGGAATTTCATGACACCATTCTCTCTTCTTTTGTGATGCTTGAATTTTTCCATAATAAACTCTTTCCTAAAAGGAAACTTTAGAGAACAAAACGTCTCTAGAACCTGTCGCATCCTTCTCAACCTGTGTCTTCATAATCCAATAAATAATCACAGACTCTGTGCCAGGTACTATTTCAAGTGCTTTAATATTTGTTTTTTTTTTTAATTTTTTAATGTTTACTTATTTTTGAGAGAGAGAGAGAGAGAGTGTGAGCAGGGGAGGGTCAGAGAAAGAGGGAGACACAGAATGGGAAGCAGGCTCCAGGCTCTGAGCTGTCAGCACAGAGCCTGGCGCAGGGCTCAAATCCACGAACTGTAAGATCATGATCTGAGCTGAAGTCGACTGCTTAACCAACTGAGCCACCCAGGCGCCCCTGGTTATTTATTTTATAAGATAATGTATGACAGTATACTGCATTATATAATGCAATTGATATTTTAATATATTTCACTTAATTTATATTATGTAATTAATGCTATTAAATTTATAAATGATATTAAACCCTCACCAACACTCTGACAAGGTAGATCAGTACTGTATATGCCTAGATACCACTTGCCTTTTACTGATTAGGAAATTGAGGCCCAGAGCTTGCCCAGGTTCACATAGCTGGTAAGTGGCAGAGCCAGCTGTGAACCAAAAGGGTCTGATTTCATGTGTTCTTGACCATTCTGTTATATATACTTCCTCTCCATTAATAATATAAAAGTGACTGCAAGAGCAATCACAGCTTGTGTTTTTTTTAACATTGATTTTTGAAAGACAGAGAGAGACAGCATGAGCAGAGGAGGAGCAGAGAGAGAGAGAGGCAGAATCTGAAGCAGGCCCCAGGCTCTGAGCTGTCCGCAGAATACGGACATGGGGCTTGAACTCATGAACCATGAGATCATGACCTGAGCCAAAATGGGATGCTTAACCAACTGAGCCACCCATGTGCCCACAATTACAGCTTTAAAAATTTTTGTAAGTTTATTTACTTTTAACATTTATTTATTTTTGAGAGGGGGGAAGGGTGCACAAGCCTGGGAGGGGCAAAGAGGGAGAAAGAGACAATCCCAAGCAGGCTACATGCTGTCAGCGCAGTGCTCAGACTTGGGGCTCAGTGCCACAAACTGTGAGCCAAAATCAAAAGTCAGATGCTTAACCAACTGAGCCACCCAAGGCGCCCCTTAAATTTATTTACTTTTAAGTAATCTCTACACCCAACATGAGGCTCACACTCATAACCCCAAGATCAAGTCTCAAGTGCTTCCAACTGAGCCAGCTAGGCACCTCAAGAGCTTCTTTTTACTGAGCACTTAGTATATGCCACATACTCTGCATGAATCCTCACAACTACCCTATGTGATGAGTACTAATCACCATTTTTTGTGGTTGAGCCGGGCTGTGGCAGAATCCTAGCTATTCTTTTGCTGGACTCTTACAAGTAGCCTCCTATTTCTCAACATGGGGTTTCAGGTTTGTTTTCCTCTTACTTATAAATAGTATCCATTTTGCCTGCCCAGATTCCAGTTCTGCTGCTCACCAGCTTCCAAGTTTCTGGGGGCAACCAGGTGCCCTCTACCCTGACCTTTCTCTCCACTGGATTTCCAATCTCTCTTTGTCTGGCTTCTTCCCATCAACACTTAAACATCCCTGGTTTTCTCCCATCACAAAACGTAATAGTAATCCAGCTTTAAGAGGCCCTCTGCCTCTTGGTGGCTTATCTGTATTCTCACCTGTTTGACAAAGGGAGTTTGGATGTACAACTTGTTGAGACAGCAGTCTATTCCTGCTGTCTCCATTCCTCAAGCCTGCAATCCAGGAGCTGCCCCGCTCCGTGATTTCTTAAATCGCTAACAATCTCCCTGGCCCTAAGTCCATGGACAGTTAGTGGGCTATTTTAAACTCAATAGTTCACTTTCACCACTATCCCCAGATATGTTCCCTCTGTTTTCCTGGCCTTGTTCTGTTCTCTTCCCCAGCTTAAAATCAGGTCTCAGCTCATTTGTTGCCCTCTCCAAAAAGCCTTCACTGGTCTCCTAAACTGAGGGTATCTCCTCTGCGCTTCCACAGTAGACCTGTGCTTCCCCCATCCCAGCCCTGATCACTCTGCCTGGGCTTCCCCTATTAAAGCTCTGATCAGTAGTAGTAGTAGTAGTAGTAGACGACTACTCAGTCAGTAGTTCCCAGAAATTCAGCAGGACTTGAGCCAAGGTGGGGGTCAATGGGTCCTGAGAAGCCCAGGGTGAAGTTTATATGGGGTCTAGAGGGTCATGGGAAATCAGGACAAGGACATTTAGCCAGTGGAGGTCAATGTGAGAGCAGGGTGATGGGAGAGTTCTTTGTTAAAAGGCTATGGAATGCCAATGAGGGATCAAAAGGCCTCAGGGATCAGTGCCAGATTACAAGAGAGTTTTGGTTGGAACTGAGGAAGTCCCTTACCCATATTTCCTGATTGGTTCCCACAGCTGCACAGCCATCCCTGAAGCCAATGATCGCTCGTGGTTTGAGAGCAGTGCAGCCAGGACAGGGCAGAAACTCGGCAATGACATGGAACCAGTCAGGATCCTGGGGCCTGGAACCCACCAATGTGGCTAGCTCATAGGCACAGGACATAACAGGCATGGGTGTGAGTCCACTAAAGCCATCAAAGGTGGTGAAGAGGCCCCCAGGCACTAGGTGACATGTAGCACCCTCCCCAGCCTCACACCACCGCACACCCCCATCCAGGATGCAGTCTGTGCCCTGTGGGCAGGAAAAGGGCTGGCACTGGAGGCCTTGACCATGTAAGCATATACAGCGCTCCTGGCAGCCAGGCAGGACCAGCACCTCCCCAACCTGCAGAGATAGACAGACTCAAAATCAAATTCAAAAAATCATTATCAACAAACAGCAAAGCATATGTGTAAAACATATCATAAAAGACTAAGTTCCTTAATATATAAAGAGTTCCTAGGAGTTAAAAAAAAGACCAATAAGTCAATACAAAATCATGGACAAGGCTATTCAGAAAGTTAATAAAAAAAGAAATATGTCTGTTAGGCACTTGAAAAGATGCTCAAACTCCTAATAAGACAAATACAAATTAAAAATTAATTGAGATTTTTTTTCTCTATGAGATGGGCAAAAATTAAAAGTTTGATGAATTTCTCCAATTGTCCCCCAAATATCTGTTAACTATTCCTTTTGAACTAGTATCTAATCAAGCTTTGTGTACTGCATTTGACTTTTTGGTTTTAAAGTTTGTTCCAATCTAGGAGAACTCTGCTTTTTCCCCCTGGTGTATAAAAAACCTTAAGAGCTCTCTGCAAATTCTGATGCGTGGCTAGAGTCAGTGCTGGTGTGGAGAGGCCATGCTATGGCCGATGGATCAGCTCTTCTGCCCTGTTCCTCCTGGTGTGGGCACGTATTCATTCCCAGGGTTGGTCTGGGGTTTAAAATTTATTTATTTTGAGAGTTAGAGTACAAGTGGGGAAGGGACGGGGAGAGAGAGAATCCCAAGCAGGCTCCACACCATCAGTGCAGAGCCCAGTGTGGGGCTTGAACTCATGAACCCGAGAGATCATAACCTGAGCCGGAAGTCAGCCACTTCATTGAACCACCCAGTATCCCTAGGATTTAAACATTCATCTTTTTTCCTAACCTAGTGGCCCCTAATCTCCAAGACAACTACAGTCAGTCATCCCCTGGGGGTCTTTTCTTTACCTCGGAATAGATTCAAGGAGCTGCAAAACCTTGAAAAGAATGCTTTTGCCTGCCAAGGGTCCAGCCTTGGTCTTCTGGTAACAGCCTTCCAGTTTCTTTAGGGAACTAGCCCCACTTTTCTGTCTGTGGAGTTTCTTAGGTGATATACCTACCCTCTGGCTTCAGCTCTGGGTGCATGCCCCAGGTCTGGCTAGTCAGAGACCAATCTGAGTACCCCATCTCCTGGCCTCTCTGGTTTAGGGATGGGCAAATGGGACAATAGGAGTCAGCACTGGGACTTCTCCTGGAACTACTGAGAGGTCTGTCTGTCCACTGAGATGCCTGAACTGTACATCACAAACTTGGAGAAGTAGGGGACCATGATTGCCCTACATATAGAAGTGATGTGAAAATGAGGCTATGCATGTCTTCAAATATCCATTCTCTATTTCTTCCCCAGAATTAGAATTTTTGGCTGCATTCAGGACCACCCAGCTAAAGATACATCTTCCAGCCTCCTCTGCAGCCAGATGGGGTCCTTCCATGAAGTTCTGGCCAATGGGATATGAACAGAAGTGATATGTGCTTCTTTGGGGTTATGCCCTTAAAGAGAGGGTCCGGACCTCCCTTGTCCCTTCTTTTTTCCTGGCCAACTTGCTTGAATGAAGATGTGGTGGGGAGCAGATGCCCGCAATACTACCGGGGAGGCAGAACCACGTGACAGAAGGAGGCTGTGTCCCTGACTTGGATGAGCCAAGCTGGTTATTCTTGGACTGTTCTTGAGAGAGAAATAAGCTTCCATCAAATTTAAGCCACTGTAATTCTGAGACTGTTACAGCATTTGGACCTAGAGCCTACTTAATATAGAACCTAACAGAGAAAAAGGAAAAGGCAGGGATGAGAGACAGAAAGAAACTGGAGTCCTAGTGACATCATTTGAGTCCCTGAATCCAGCCATGCCTGAAGGCCTCAAATTTAAACTATTAAAGGTAGATATGTTCCTTGTTGTATTTAAGATACTTGGCATCATTTGTTGTCATTTACAATGGCAAATGCTGACTGATGTAGTGCGGTCCAGGGAACTTTTTTTTTTAAGTAGGTTTCACGCCCAGTGCGGAGCCCAGTGTGTAGCTTGAATCATGACCCCGAGATCAAGACCTGAGCTGAGATCAACAGTCAGATGGTTAGCCAGCTAAACCACCCAGGTGCCCCTGGGGAACATTTTATGATGAGATATGGGAAACTTTGCACCCACCCACCCATGCCTGGGGACCTCTCTTACAGGGATGTAGCGTCCACTGTGAAAGCAACCGCAGCGGTCCTGAGACACACAGTCTATGCCATCGAAAATGAGTCCAGGGTCACACTCACAGCCCTCATAACATTGGGTAGAACAGTGAGCAGGGCCTGTAGGCTGGACACAGCCCCCATCACAGGTCCGTGCACAGATGCTGTAGTGGCTCCAGGATGGACAAGTCAGGGCTGCAGGTGGATGGCAAAGGCCGGTGCTTAAGATTTAAGTCTCCCTCTCCAATCCTACTGCCTCTTGCCCTAGTCAGGTGGCTTCCCATTGATATTTTTGAACCTCCACACCTTTGAAATTCCAGTTTTCTCTCCCTTGGATGCCCTCCCCCTGCCACACTCTGCTTAGCAAATTCCAACTATGCCAGGATTTCTTTGCGATCCCCATCAGGAGTAGGGGCTCTTCCTACAGCCTTCAGCCTGCCCCGATGCATCACACACCCAGCCAGAGCACTCACGGCAAAGCTTGGGGCCTTTCCAGAGCTTCACAGGGATGCCAGCTTCCTGACAGGCTGCAGTATATGCTGTGAGAGCATCACAGAGACCAAGGTCCTGGCCATGGGTATGACATATGTCTTGCAGGCATATCCTGAGGAAAGGCTTGGGGCTGATATGGCCCAGGCAGCGGCCAAAGGGTCCATCTGGTGCCTGTAGGAGTCTACACAGTTTGGGAGCATTGAAGATCTGGGCAAGTTGTGTGGGGCAGCTGATGCTAAAGCCAAGACTGGGCTGGGGCATTGGGCAGAGGTTAGTGACCAGGCCCTTGGGCCAAGATCTTGTGTCTAGAGGCAGGTCAAGGGGGCCAACTTTGCCACCAAAGGCCCCACAGAGCCCCACCAGTTGGCCGTGGAAGGTGGAAGACACGGTTAGGCGCACCTGGCTGCCCCAGTCATACATGAAATGCAGCCCACAGGCCATTTGCACCATCACATGGCGGCCCTCCAACGTGGCCCAGGCCCTGCCCCCTGGCAGTACCCAGGGCAGCCGGCAGTGCTCACCATCCACCTAGGGAGGAAGAAAGAGGTCAGGACTGAGTCTGGGAAGGCTGAGCCTGTTCCCTCGCCTCCCAGTAACCTGGACATCCCTCCCAGCTGTGCCACAAATGAGCTGTGAGAGTTGGGTGGGAAAGTTAGTCTCTCTGAACTTGAGTTTCTTTATTTGTACAGTGGGAAGATAAAAGTACCTACTTCCTAGAGTTGCTGGCAGAATTAAATGAATCGACAAAAGTACTTAGAAAAATGTTCAGCACATGGTAAGTGCTTTATAACCTAAGCCAAGATTACCCCAATGCCAGTCAACTCACAGACATGAGTGAGAAACCTGGCTGGGTAAGTTGCTGAGATCTTTTTTTTTTTTTTAAGTTTGTTTGTTATGCAGCATAGGTGACTAGTACAGTTGCTGTAAAGATGAAATGAGATGGTACATGTAGTGCTCAAAACAGTGCCTAGCACATAATTAGCACCAAATAGGTCTCAGGGCCTTTTCTCTGGCCTTAACTTCCTCATGAGGTCTCACCACACTCCTTTTTGAAGCTCTCTCCACTTCTGGCTGCTGAATCTCACCACACTCCTGCTTTCCCTAAGTTTTCATCCCCGCCTATCCTATAAGGCCCTAGTGATCTGGCCCCATCACGTCTCTGACCGCATTATCTCCTCCTCAACCCTTCACTCACGTGCTCACTCACAAGCTACACCGACTTCCCCTTATTCCTTCAACACACCAGGCACCACCCCAGTTCCCTGGCCTTTGCACTTTATGTTCCCTTTGCCTGGTTTGCTCCTTCCCAGATGTCTACATGGACCCCTCTCTTACCTCCTTCAGATCTTGACTCAAATGTTACTTTGTCAGTGGGGTCTTCCTCATCACCTTATTTAAAACCCTAAACTTCTTTACACTGTTTCTGTTTCTCTTCCTTGTTTTATTTTTCTTTATAGTTCCCTTTTTTTTTTTTTTTTTTTTTGGAGAGAGAGTCAGATACAGTGCAAGGTGTGAAGGTGGGGGCAGAGAAGGAGGGAGAAAGAGAGAACCCCAAGCAGGCTCTGGTGCTGCCAGCAGTGGAGCTCAACACGGGGCTCATTACCAACGGACCATGAGATCATGACCTGAGTTGAAACCAAGAGTTGGATGCTTAACCCACTGAGCCACCCAGGCATCCCTATTTTTCTTTACAGTTCTTAACCTATCATCTGATGTACCACTTATTTTACTTATTTACTTATCATCTGTTTCCTTGGAGGAATGTGAGCTCTCAGGGCATGCTCACCATCAAATCCTCTGGGCTTTCCTGGACCTCTGAGAAACTCTCCATACAATTTATTGAAATAATTCTGAATGACTAATTTTATTCAATCCTAGGTAGCGGGTGATAATGCATATCTAACAGCTACCCTTTAGTGTGCCATTACTGTGTCCCACGCAATGCTTCCACCTTGTCACATACTTGCACCATCTCTCTTAAGCCTTAAGGGACAGCCATGCTCATGTTACATATGGTGGGGGAAACTGAGGAACCTCCGGGAGGAAGAGGGCAAGGTGTGGGCGCTCTCCAGGGAACGCATACCGTGATGAAGCCGACAACTGCGCGGTCTATGTGCAGGTGGTGCCTGGAGAGGTTGAGGTGCAGACTGAGCAGCCCGGCCCCATCGCGGGCCACGTCCAGGCCGAAGGGACAGGGACCCTGGAGTGGGGTGCGGGCTAGCACTTGCAGGCAGCTCTCCGGAGAGAAGGGCGCGGGCGGGGGCAGCGTGTGCGTGCGGCCGTCGAAGGCGAGCACGTGCGCGGGCCCGGCGAGGGCGCAGCTGGCTCGGCCGGCGGGCAGGCAGCGGCGCACGCCCCCGCGCAGGCCGCACACGCGCCCGCGCCCGCACGGCCGCCGCGCGCACGCCACCACGCCGCCCCGGCGGCAGCTGCAGCGGCGCGCGCAGCCCGGCCCCGGGTACCAGACGGCCCCGAGGGCTCGGTAGCGGCCAGCGCGGAAGCAGCCGCACTTGGCCGCAGGCACGCAGGCGGCGCCGCTTAGCACGAATCCCGCGTCGCACACGCAACCCTCGCAGCAGCGGCCGCCGCTGGCGCCGGGGCCGGAGCGGCTCTGGCTGCCGGCGCACGTGGCTGGGCAGCCCGCGCCGCACAGCTGGTAGTGCGAGTGCGGTGGGCACCGTAACGCTGGGGAACCCGCGGGGGTGCGAGGCCCGGAGCGAAAGGAAAGAGATGGAGAGACGCGGGAAAGGGGCAGAGGGAGAGAGGGACAGGGAAAGGGGCAGGCAGGGAGAGGGAAACGGACGGGAAGACCGAGACGGAGGGAGGGTGGAGGGTGGGAGAGCAACACGGCGGAGAGGACGAGGGACAGAAAATGAGAGCATCATGATGGGAGAGACAGTGAGGCGCAGAAAGGGAGACAAGGCGAGGGACAGAGAGGCACAGGGGAAGACAGTGAGAAGAAGAGACGGACACAAAAGACAGGAAGATTTCGTTAATTAAACTGCTGTCCCCTCCAGGTCTAACTCTTCGGCAAGCCCCACCCTTCTCGCCTGGCTCCACCCACCCAGGCCTGAACTTCCTCGGTCCTCCGCGTCCATCCCTCGGTGTCCCAAATCCTGGCTCTTAACGAGCTTCATCCGTACACTCACGACAGAAGTCAGGCGTCCTCCAGGGCCGCAAATGCACGCCCAGAGCCTGACAGGCGGCAGTGAAGGCGGCCAGGGCTCGGCAGACGACGGGACGGGCGCCACGGTGGCGGCAGACGTCGTCCAGGCAATTGTCCAGGAACGGGAGCGCGTCCAGGGCAGAGTAACATGGCCCCAGGGGACCCTCGGCCGCCGCCAGCAGCCCGCAATACGTGTCTCCAGTGAATCGAGTGCGCGTGAACACTGGACACTGGTCGGGGCAGAGGGGCCTGCAGACTGGGCCGCAGCCTGGCACTTCTGCCACCTTCCAGGTGTCGGGCACCGGCACCGCCGGGTTGCTCAGGCCGCTTTGGCCACAGAGTTCACATAGGTGGGGTCCGTAGGGCCTCGGCAGCGTTACACGTGCCAGGCTGTCCCAATCGTAGGTGAGGGAGAGGCCGAAGTCCGTGTCTACACAGAGCTGGCGGCCTTGGTAGTAGGCACGGAGGCGGTGGCCGTGAAAGAAGGGCAGCGATTCCAGAATTCCGTCCACCTACAGGGAGGGCATGCAGGTGTCATAAGGGGAAGGATGTAGTGGCTGTGGCAGAATTCCTTGGAAATGCCAGTGAAGGGTCAGAGGAGGATCAATGGAAACATTGGTTAACCAGGGCAGTCAGTAGGAATCGTAAGAAGATTCAATGGAACGTCAGTAGAGGCTAAATGAAGGGTTAGTAAAGGATTCCACAGGTGGGAGGTGTGTGTCAGTGGTAGAGAGATTGGATGGCAAAAGTCAATGAGGGGTCAGTGGGAGATCAATGAGGGGTAAAAAGGTTAATTAGGGAATCAGTAGGGAGGAGTGAGACTAAAAAAGAGGGACAATGGAGGAAGTGGATGGACAGATTCATGGGGTATTGAGGATCAAGAGAATGTTTCGGTGGCAATGGGAAGTCTCAGTTGGTGGGTAAATGGGGGTGGTGGAGTCAGAAGGTGAGTCAATGAGTTACTGGCATAAGGAGTGAGGTTCTGAGTCCAAGACACGCTCAACTGGGATAATAGAAAGCCCTGAGAATTCACTGGAGGAATCCATATCAATAGGAAGCTCAGTTGGAGAATTTGAATGGCTTGGGAGCTCAATGGGAAGATCCACAGAGATGTAAATGCAATTAATGGTCCTGTCAGTGAATCACTAGGAAGGTCAACAGATAGCTCAGCACAAATCAACGGGGTGTGGAGTGAGGTCAATAGGACAGTAAATAGGGTTAATGGGCAAATGAGTATAACAGTAGTAGGATCAGTTGGGGAGGGGCCATGAGTGGGTTGGTGGGATAGTCAATGGGAGAGAAAAGGAGCATCAGGTGCCTGGGTGGCTCAGTCAGGTTAAGCGTCGGACTTCGTTTTTTGGCTCAGATCACCATCTCATGGTTTGTGATTTCGAGCTCTACATCGGGCTCTGTGCTGACAACTCAGAGCCCAGAGCCTGCTTTGAATTCTGTGTCTCCCTCTCTCTCTTTGCCCCTTGCCAGCTCGCACTCTTTCAAAAATAAATAAACCTTAAAAGAAAAAAAAAAGGGAGGGTCAGTGGGGAAGTCAGGCTGAGTCTATGGGTCAAAGGGGAGTCAACTGAGGACTCCGTGGAAGGTTAAATAGGAGGGTAATAGGAGACTCGGGGGTAAAGGGAGTCTCATATAGAAAGTTTGTGGGAAGGGATCAACAGGCAAGTCCATGAATGGGCCACTAGGAAATTGGAGTGGACATCTTTGAGAGCCAGTGAGAAAGTCAATAAAGGGGGCATCAGTAGGAAAAGAGAGGTCTACAGGTTACCTGTGGATAGTGGGGACGGTGAGGGATAGTAGGTCCATATGGAGCCTTTGAAAACTCACCTGGATGTGGTTGAGATCTTCTGGACTCAGGTCCAGCCTCAGGCCACCAGCTAAGAGGGTCAGGGCCTTGGCCCAGCCACGTGGCCGCAGCAGTGGGGTCAGATCCAGGCTGAAGGGCTCAAGGTCAGCATGGGCTGTGCCACAGAGACCCACCAGGCGATAGACACAGGAGCCAGGGAATTTATAGTGAGCTCCTCCAAATGTGTGGAAGTAGAAGTCTCCAGAGGCAGTGCAGACCAGTGGCTTCTCCAGGACAGTGGGAGTGGGCTGACAGGCATTGGTACCAGCCACCCATGAAGGCCTTGCAGTGACCATGGCACTTGTCAGGCCAACACTGGGGAAGCTTGCTCACCAGGGCCCCAAGGGTTGGGCAGTGGCAGTGGCGAGTACAGTTGTCTGTCCAGAAAGTACGTTGTTGGTGCAGGAAGCAGGAGCAGTGTGCAGGGGGCATGCACTGGCCGTCCTGCAGTAGGTATCCAGGCAGGCACTGGCAGGTAGGAGCACAGGGGTGGCTACAATGCTCTGGGGCTGAGGGATTGGCACATGTGGCTGGGCATGCAGACCCACATGGAACAAAGCAGGAGTTTTCTGGGCACTGGGGACTGGGACTGGGGAGCAATGGTGGGGAAACCAGTGGTGGGGCCACAGAGCACAGGGCAGGGGCCAAGGTGGCTGTGGGGGGTGGGGGGCGGGAGAAGACAGGGACCTATGAGTCCCAGGAGTCTGGGTCACCAGTCCCCTCCTTCCCAGGATGCAGGAGTCATGCCCCAATTTCTGACCCCTGGCCCTTCAGACCATAGCCCTGGGCACCTTGCAGTCGACAGCCTAGGACTCCATCTGTGATGCCACAAACCTCCTCTAGAGGGCAGCTGAAGGGGACACAGGCCACACCCTCCCCTAGTTGGCAGGTACAGGAGGAGGAGCAATTCTTGATGAGGACCGTCTGGCCAGGCTGTGGAGGAAGGGAGGGAGGGTGAAAGGTGAGGTAGTATTGAAGGGGAGGTGTAGCCAAAGGTTCTGAGATGAGAGGCAAAGTAGAATGAACCTCTAACAAGGGCCCAAGAGGATGCTCACCGGGAAGAACTGGCCATTGTGGAAGCAAGAACAGTGGTCCACAGGGACGCAGTCACCCCTGGCTGGGAAGAATCCATCATCGCACTCGCAGCCCTCAGCGCAGGGAGTGGGAAGCTGTACCACCTCCTGAACACCTGGACAGGTCGCGGGGCAGGGGTTCGCACACAGGCTGTAGTGGCTGTGTGGGGGGCACCGCATGGCTGTGGAGAGGTGGCTTGTCATGCTCAGGCAAGCCAGGGGCCTGCCTCCGCTTACCCGGCACCCTTAGATTGCATCGTGCCCTGAACACCTCCCCCTGAGATTAATCCTAACAGCAGTAACAACCAGCAGTGATGGAACAGTGTCTGTATACTATGCAGCATGCTAACTACTTAGTTGTGTCCTAGATATGACTAACGTGGCTTCCCTACTCTTTGTCGTTTAGGGGGTCTTTCCCCCTCCCCCCAATCCCAGCCCCTGCTGAAACAGTTGACCACTTCTTGAACCACCAAGTGATCCCACCCTCTATGCTGCTTGTTTGGGTCTGTAAGGAACCTGTCAGTGGATTCTAGTGGTGGTCTTTTCTTGACCTCACTGCCCTTCTGACAATAAAAAGCTCTACTTGCTTTTTGGCAACTACCCATCCTTACTTGCAACATTGAGGTGATTTCACATCCAGGCTCCAGGGTTGTGGACAGAACCCTGGGGCTCGCTAATCAGGTTATTCCTCCCTCCTCCGGGTCACAATAATTGGACAGGCAAAGCCTTGGGTGGTGAGCCTGGGACTTTAGCTGGGGCCACTGGGAAAAGGATGTTACATTTTTGCAAAGGCATTGAAGCTGGTAGAATTGTCAGCCTGAAATTGCAAAAGCCCTGCTGCTACCCCAAGAGGAGAATCTGCTTGAGAATACAGCTAACACAGAGAGAGGATGGAAGGGAAGAGCACGACGGACAAGGAGAAAAATGGACTTTTTAAAAACTGCAGTTGAAAATTCTTAATCTAGCTAAGCCTGAAGATAGAAAGAAACACCCTCAGTCTTTGCAGTTATATGTGCCCCAAATCACTTATTCTTTCTCCCCTCAGTTTGAGTTAGGATTCTGACTTTGCTATTAAGAGCCCTGCTGGATATAGTGGCCGCATTGAGTACCCATGACCAGCTGGTTGGGTCAGGGCTGGATAAATGACCATGACAGACAGAGGTGAGGGTGGCCTTTGGTCTGTAAATTAAGAATAAGCCAAACAGATTTCCTCTAGGAACATTGGAACCTAGAGGCAGAAAGAGGTCAGAAAGAGAGAGACACTGACACCAAAATGATAAATTAAGGTGGGGCCAAGAGTCCATGAGCATCATGGAAGATACGTGTGGACATAGAAACTTGAAGTTGATGAGGATCTGTTAAATGAACAAATATTCAGATGCCAGCTAAGTCACTTTCTAGGTGAGTGATACTGGGAAGATTCCTTAACCACCTATGCCTTGGTTTCCCTCATCCGCACAATGTACTTGCCTGATGGGGGCTTTGGGAGATGTGTGGGCTTAGCACTGAGCATGTACTCTGTAAGGTCAGCTGTTCTTTTCATGTTATTACTGGAACTATTTCTACATTATTGTTGGAGAGACACTGTAGTGCAGGGTGTGAGAGAGAGGATTCTGGAGCCAGGTGGAAAGGCTAGTTCTGCCCTGTGAGACCTGGGGGATTCTCTGTGCCTCAGTTCCTCAACTACAGGAAGGAGACCATTATCCCTAATCTCCTAGAACAGTTCTAAGGTGGAGTGGGCTGACTTCAAGATGGAAAACGGGTTCTCAGATTTACCCTTACATCCAGGTCTCCGGGAGGGCTTGTTAAAACAGGTTGGTGAGTCCCACTCCAGAGTTTCTGATTGAGGAAGTCTGGGGCAGGGCAAGACTTTGCATTGTAAACAAGCCCTGAGTATTGCTGAGGGACAATTTTAACAAAGCACCTGATATTCAATGAGTGCTCTGTAAATGTTACCTAAGGGATAAAATCAAATCTGTTCTCCCAACCATAATGTGTACAGGACTCTCTCCTGTTTGGTGCTGGATCCTTAGCATAGGACTGACACATAGTAGGTCCTCAACTAACACCTGTGTTATGACTGAAGACCAGACCAGTCTTCTGCCCAGGGACCCCACCCCGCGGTGGCGGCTCTGAAAGCCCTCGGACAGGGGACAGGGGACAGGGGACATACGGCAAAAGCTGGGAGCCCTCCAGGGCCGCATATCCGCACCAGCCATCTGGCAGGCAGCCACGTAGGCTTGCAGGCAGGCACAGAGCACTTTGTGGTTCCCGCCGGCGCGGCCCACGACGGCCACGCAGGCCTGGTAGAAGGGCTCCGGCGGCAGGAACGCGTGGCAGGAGGCCAGGGGGCCGCTGGGCTCGCGCAGGAGGCCGCAAGCGCCACGCCACGCTGCGCCCGCGTCCCCGGTGGCCGGCAGACAGCCCGAACCCGGGCAGGGACGCGGCGCGGGGCAGGGCCCGGGTCTTGCCATCTGCAGGTCATCGGCCGCGTTGCCGTCGAAGTTGCCGCAGAGGCCGTGTGTGAGGCCGCGGTAGGCCGCAGGCAGCTCCACGCTCAGGTGGCCGCAGAGCCCGAGGAGCAGGCGCGGGCCTCCACGCACCGCGAGCACCACAGATGCGCCGCGGGCGAAGGCGCGCACCCTGCCCTGGGTGAGCGCGAAGGGCAGGCAGTGCCGCACGCCGTCCACCTGCGGGCAGGGGTGGGGCAACCTAGAATGAGGGGGTAGGTCCGGGTCCGGAAGAACTGGGAGGAGACTAGCTGGGAGGAGTGGTGCGGAGGGCGGGTCCAAAGGGGAAGAGCGGTGGTGCGCCGGAACCGGGAGAGAGTGGACAGGGACTGCTGGAGTGGGAAGAGGGACGAGGGGTCAAGGAGCAGGGGTGCTCAAGGCAGTGCTTGAGCGAGGGTAGAGTAGGTAGGTGTGGGGAGATCTGGAGAGGGGAAGGGGAGTGAAGGGAGGGAGAGTGGTGAGGTGCGCCCGGAGTGGAGGCCAGAGGGAGAGAGACCTAAGGGCTTCCACAGACCTGGGCGCTGGGGCAGTAGAGCCGGGGAAGAAGAGGGAGAGGGTGTTAGGACAGGAGAAGGACGAGAGAAGATTAAGGACCACTTTGGAGAGAAAAAGAGGGGGAGAGCTGGA
>PJEM01009832.1:0-67700 GCA_004023845.1 Helogale parvula | reverse complement strand
TTGGACACTCTTTCCTGCTTTGTCAAAGATTAATTGGCCATATACTTGTGGGTCCAGTTCTGGGTTCTCTATTCTATTCCATTGGTCCATGTGTCTGTTTTTGTGCCAGTACCATACTGTCTTGATGATGACAGCTTTGTAGTAGAGGCTAAAGTCTGGGATTGTGATGCCTCCCGTTTTGGTTTTCTTCTTCAATATTGCTTTGGCTGTTCGGGGTCTTTTGTGGTTCCATATGAATTTTAAGATAGTTTGTTCTAGCTTTTAGAAGAATGCTGGTGCAACTTTGATGGAGATTGCGTTGAATGTGTAAATTGCTTTGGGTAATAATGACATTTTAAAACATTGTTCTAATCACATTTCAAATAACCCTCACACAAACCTTCAGTACACAAATCATGTCTTTTTACTAAAAGTGTTCAGTGACACTTCACCTCTTTACAGGATCACACCCAATCTCCTAAATTCAGCAAAGACTTCCATAACTTTCCTTCCAACTACAGCTTCCCATCATATTTCCCATAACCCCCTTCATTACCATCAAGCTCTTCCTCATGACAAGGTGTGTTCCTCCATTGCTATGACTCCGACACCGTCCTCTGCTGGAAAGGCTAATGCTCCATTTACGCATGTGTAAATCCTTCACGTCTTTAAAAGTCAGCTTGAATATTTCCTTTCCCTTCAAAGTGCTTCCTAGTCCTGTCAGCTGGCTGTGATGTCCCCTTCCTTCCCATCCCAATTCATTCTTCTGCTGCCCATGGTATTTTATATTTGTGAATGCATTTATTTTTCCCTGAACTGGATTAGAAGATCCTGGAAACTAAGACCAAGCTTGATTTACTGGTACAGGCCTGTTGTCGTACCCCAGCACAGTGCCTTGCACTTAGCAGGTCCTCAGTGAAAGTGCATGTACGTGTATCAGTCTATGCAGTGGTGACTAAGAGTCAGGCTTCCAAGTCAAAACCAGAGTCCTGGAATTCTGGTCAAATTCACTCATGCTCCTAAGCTTCATCCTACCCATCTGTAAAATGCAAATGATATCTGTACTACCTCAGAGAATGGTCTGGGAATCAAGTGGGAAAAAATGCATAGGAAACCCTTAACATAACACCTGGCACATGTTAAGTCATACTATTCATGTTTATCACAAGACTACAGAAATAGCTACTCCATTTACGTATGTGAGTACAAAATGGTACCAATGCTTCTGGGCAACTAAGTTACAAGTATAACGGCTTTGAAGAATGTGCCTAACATTTGACCCTGCAATTCCATCTCTGGGAATTTATTTTAAAGAAATCTTTAAAGTCTAATGCAAAGATAATCATGAGATAGAAACATGCATAATGCCTACGACAGCTTAGTTTCTTATTTTTTTTATTTAAATTCCAATTAGTAAACATACAATCTTCAGGAGTAGAATCCAGTGATTGGTCTCTTAATACGACACGCAGTGCTCATCCCATAAGTGCCCTCTTTCATGCCCATCACCCATTTAGCCCACCCCCCACCCACCTCCCTTCCAACAACCCCCAGTAGGTTCTCTGTATTTAAGAGTCTCTTATAGTTTGCCTCCCTCTCCATACAACAGCTTAATTTCTAACAAGAGGACATTGGTAAAGCAAAGTATAACCCACTCAGAAGATGAGACACGAGGTGACTATTATGTTTGCCTCAGGAAAAAGTGTTCACATATATTGTAAAGTACAAAGCCCGGGGCAGAAATGTTTGCATAGTAAAACCGTCTTCTTTTCTCAAAAGGAATGCTTGTAAACAGGATTTGTGCGTGCAAATGTATGTTGATATAGAAGATACAAACAAAAGTTTTGACAGAAGAGCTATCTTGCTTCAAGTAATTTTTCCCCTTATTTTTTTTCTTTTTCAAATTTTCTGTTTCATACTTTGAACATATATATTTTTGGCCCCAATACAAATGTTATAAGTTACTCACATCCCCTTGCTCTTCAAGAACTGCTTACGAATAAATACTAAGCACTCTTTTGAATAGCTCATCCCCCTTGGTCTTCCAAGAAAAGCACCTCCTTACTCCCTCGAGGTTAACTGTGCTTCATTTGGATTGAGGGCAAAATGAATCTGGGATGGTTAATCTAAACCAAAGGATGTGCAAGCAAACATGATGGCATGAAGCATTTCAGAGCACTTTTTAAGACTTACAGTTAGTTAATTAGGACATTTTGTGTCCAAGCCGGGATTCTGGAGTTTGTTGAAGGAAGGGGGTCCCTGATGGTTGCCAGTTGTCCTGAGTGGTTCCAAAAACACAGAGCAATGCTTTTGATGAAAAGCGCCCTAAGCATCTCAAGGGTGAGAGATCTGGACTCAACTATGTCAGGAGCGTTCAAAGTCATGTCCACTAAAGCTCTTTGAGCTTTCAGTGATTTTAAGAGGGCAGAATAAGAGGGGCAGGGTGGAGGGAGGACAGCAGGTTGACACTTCTATAAAACATGTATTCATATTGGTTATCAAACCAGATTGATTAGTAGAACCTCAGGTAAAAATTAAGACCTGAGGGACACCTGGATGGCTCAGTCGATTAAGGGTCCGACTCTCAATATTGGCTCAGGGCATAATCTCAGGATTGTGAGATCGAGCCCCATGATCAGGCTCTGCACGGACAGTGGAGAGCCTGCTTGGGACCTCTCTCTCTCTTTTTCTCTCTCTCAAAATAAATAAATAGGCTTCAAATAAAAAAGATCTGAATGTACATAATTACTAGACTTACTTGCTTTCTATGTAAAGATCACACCGATTTGGAAATATCTTGAGATATTTTAAAATCCTGAAATAAGAGGCAATGTGTATCTGAGCAAGTGGTTATCATCTTTGCCGTGAACATAGGTTCACCGACAAGTGGCCTGGAAGCTGGTGGTGTTTCGCGCTCCTTCCCTGCCACAGATGCAAGAGCTCCTCTCTTCACAGAATCTCTGCGGGAAGGAAACCTTAACCCAAAGCAACAAGTTGAATGAACGGGTAGGAAAATGCAAGCACAACTATTAAGCTAAATGCAATTCAGGGACCTGCACAGTAATGGACAATCGCTGCATCTTGTATCCTGTCTCTAGTGATGGTTAATGCACGAAAACTGTGAGGGGGGAAATCCCAAACCAGACTATCTGCGATAATGTAATTCTGATGTGAGAACTGATGTGCTTTCCTGACCTCGGTGATGAGCATATGTCATCTGTCAAGCATTAGATTTAATTACCCTTATTTATTTCCTGATCCAGGCTTCCTCGCCCTGATGGCCCTTTCTCAACACACAGCCAAAGCAAGCAGATGACCAGCATTTTTGGAAAAGCAACTCAAAAAGCCGGTTGGAGATGTCTCCAATCCGACACCATTGCCGATGGCCAACACCGATGTTGTCCCGGTGATATCTGGCAGGGTATCCTTCCCCTGTGGAGGTCAGAGAAGAAGAGGCTATTGGGACCACAGAGGACAGGTGGGCACCTCTGGTCCTTATCAGAGTTGAGGAGCAGACGCCTCACTGCCCAAGAGCCTCCAAGGCAAAATGAAGCGAGGCAGCAAACAAGGGAGCACTGACATCATGTTCTGTGTGTGTATTTCTTGTTCCTCTTGAGCATTAGAAAATGAGAAAGGGGCATGTGGATTGAACCCCTGAAAGATTGACTTTTAAGTGCTTTTTCCCCTGGAGGACAGAAGATGGAGAGGAAGAGAGAAGTGTTCTGGCGTTGGGGGCAGGGGCCGTGTGGTGAGCCTCCAGGAGCCATTTAAAACATGATTCCTCATCCCCAGGAGCTGAGTGATGTCAGGGAAACAAGAAGAAAGGCCATACGGCCAACTGAACACTCAACCCCAAACCAGACCTGCATGTGGGACTGTCCCAGATGTCCGAGGACATTTAATTAAAGAATCAAACTAGGATTCTCAAATAGCTTTTCCATTTCCACTTTATCCTGGTGTTGTTTTTCTTTTTCAACTATAAAATACACACATTTTAATTACACTAAAACTAATAGGGAACAATTTCTTCTGCTAAAAGCTTAAATTTTTTTCATCTTAATTATTTTATGACCAAACAATGAGCAACGTAAGTTTTAAGTGACTTTAAAAAGATGTGCTTATGGTTGATCTTGAGATTAGGTTTTTTTTGGGGGGGGTGGTAAGGATGTCAATAACCTGAATTTGTAATGACCTTTACAGCTGCCCCACACAACATCTAACGTAAGGTAGGCACCAAATGCATGTTTCTAGAATGAATCAATGGATGGTAATGAAAGACAATGATTATTCAGGACAAAGGTGGTAAACTTGAACTTTTTTCTAGACATGAAAATAACAGCCAGCGCATACAAGTCATTCCCCATGCAACATTTCCCAGGGAACGTTATACTTCTTTGACATAGTAAAATCATCAGTCTTGGTGCTTTAAATTTTTTCCATGGGAAAGGAGAAGAGGCAAAGAAGAAAACCAAAGAGAAAATATGCCCAGAAGTGAAACTGCATTGTCCATGAAGTTTCGCCAATTGGGGAAGGATGTTTTTAGTCTCGTAATAAATTGTTCTGTTGTCCTGTTGATGAAGTCAGGATATTTATGCTTACATCTGCTGTATTTTCGACATCCTTGGTGTCCTGAGAGGACATCGCATCCTGGGAAGGGAGCGAGACTGATGTGAGCAGCAGACAGCACACGCCATTAGAGGCAGCACTCGGTCGCGGTGGCCCTCACAGCAGCTGGCGTCATTATAGGATGAAATGGTTCCTAATTGTGCTATTGATTTTTCCCCTCTTTAATGGGCTATTCTCCCAACGCACTTCCAGTTGAGCCACTATCCACATCCCACATCCCACATCCCACAGACATGTTGCCAGGGATGTGCGTCATGCAGTGCATTAGGAGCACATGGATTCTCTGCTCTGTGGGTTACTTAGCAGGTAGAGAAGCCCAGAAGAAGGGATCCTTGTGGCCTTGCAGTAAAGATGCTCACTTCAAATATGAGCACTGGGTAGTGTCATTTCATACATGTCATTTCATTTCATTTAGTCTCTAGGAGGCCCAAGTGTGAGGAGGAAGGAGGTTCAGGTAGAGGCCGGTGTTAGAACCCAGCAGCAGTAAGAGATGCTAGATACGAAGTCTCTGCTGCATGAGTCTCTGACAGGAAGTGTGGGTTTTATATCACAGTGGATCATAACTGCTCCTGCCTCTCTCTGGCTTGCCCCGCATGGGAGCAGGCTGCTTTCCCACTGTGCATCCCAGTAATCTGCCCTGGACCACAGAGCAGAGGGCAGTATCAGCTTTTATGGGTGACATCTCTGCCTGGGCAGGGGCAAGGAGTCAATGTTCTTCCTTTGTTCTTCTCATATTTGTAGTTAAATTCCCAGCTGGAATACGAAACTCTATGTGCATGATGAGCCCATCTTTCTCTCCTGAACTCCTGCATGGTTTCTAAAGAAAGAGTTAATTCTGATCTTAGGTCTCTCCAAAATGGGAGCAGCTGGTGAAGAAACACAGCTATGGTGGGGAGGATCTGATGGACTGAGACCCCACCACTGGCACCTATGACTCTAGTCTAGATGCTCAACCACCCTTTACTTCAACCTCTTTAGCTGCAAAATGGAATTCATCATTGTATTTATTTTCTAGGGTTGATGTGAAGAATAAATAAATGGGTTCATGTCAAGTGCTTAAAATTGTCCTTGTAAAATCAGGAAGGCACTATTGTCATTATTGTCCTATATATATATATATATATATATATATATATATATATATATATATATAAAATGCAATACTGTTGGAGACCTTCTGATATACATTCCAGAACGTTCATGACCTGTCCTTCTGAAGGCCAGGAGCCTGGGGAGCATATATCACCTGATTCCCCATCCCCAGGAGTTGAAATAATTTCAGAAGATATAATTCCCCCACATTTCTGGGCGGGCACAATGGCACTCCCAGCTTCAGAGAAAGCCCTGCAGGAGGAAAGCCCAGAGATAATGAAAGTTGCCATGAGATGGGACCCCAGCAGCGGGCCCGGGAGCTGTCCACCCCTGCTGCCACTGAAGTCAAATGTGGACCAGTGATGCATGTTACAGGGTACCAGAAGCACAAGTTACATCGTCTGATCTCTGATCTACAGGGTAACCCTGTCAGTGCAACAGCTTTCAATGTTACTACTTTCCCCAAAACTCCTCAGTAACTCTATTGTCTCCTGAGTAAAGTCCAAATTCTTCAGCCAGAATATCAAAGGCTTCGACATTCCAGAAGAATTTTTACTCAAGCACTGACTCACTTATGTGAACTCTGCTCTAGCCAGGCTGATTTCATGGCCCTGCAGACACTTTCTTCATTCTTTCTTCTAATTCATCTCACCTGGAAAAAAACTCCTGCATCTTACCTAATCTTTCAGAACTGACACCAAGTTTTTCACCCACGTCATCTACACAGATCTCTCCACTTCACAAGATATTAACCATCCTTTTTACATGTGTATTTTTCCCAAGAAAGTTCATATCCTCTCAAGAGAATGAATTTTGTCACTTACTACTTTTTTATTCCTTACGGTGTCTATGGTTGTACATCGCTATATAGTGCATTACATTATATTAAATATTGTTGAAATGAATATTTGAATAAACAGAAAGATGTATTTCCCAGTCGTTGTGTTTGTCTGGTTAATTTCCAGCTCAATTTCAGAAAGTGAGGATGTTAGTTGCCCAGAGTGGGTTATTATAAGGATAAGAAAATGATCTCATCTAGAGAGAGGAACAAAAATACAGCTGGTCCATGAAACCAGGAAATTTGCAGAAAAAGAGTCCTTCATTTCTCAGCAGCTCCATGGTTTTCCATTTTTCTCTATTTGTGTGTTTGTCACTTCTCCTTTCTGCCTACATTGTGTCTTCACTGGATTCACTGCAGCCAAGAAGTCTGAATGTTTTAGATGCAATACACATTACCAGTCTCAGTGGCTCTGCTCAAATTTTTGTGAGAGTAGCTGGTTGGTCATGAGCCAGAGAGCTGACTGGATAATATTGGGTCAGATGTTCAGCTCTGCTCAACCATCTATGGCAAACATGATAATATAATAAAGCAAAACATGGCCTTCTAGACGTACCCCTTTAGCATGAATTATGGGAAATCCATAGAAAATAGGTCTGTGAGTCCAGCAAACACTGAAATATGTTACCAGATATAAATAAAGATGAAATTGTCAGCACAATGGATAAAGTATATGAACTGAACAGAACTCACAAAATACAGACAAGACATACAGTTAGATAAGAAATATAATTGCTTAAATTTACAAAATACTTGTCCTGGGGGAGAAGAAGGTATTAGAATATTTGTAAACATGCCATGCTCTACCATTCCTGTCTTTTTGTAACTGTGGATGTCTTTCACACACCCCCTGCCATCTAAGGTCAAATCTTTCATCAAAAACTTGAAACGTTGGAAATGGTGCTGTTCCGCTGGGTAAAAATCCTGGATCCTGCAGCAGCATGCCTTCATTCATTCTTTATTCATTTATTTATTCATTCACTTATTCTTTTCTGGAGTTCCTTATTTGTGTCAGAATTTGCTGACTGTACTAAGGATACAGGCATTCGTAAACAAAAACCTAGTTCACACACAGTTTGCGTTCTTTCTGGGGAAGACCATCCGGAAATACTCATCACATAGACAGCTGGTCAACCAGGGAACAAGTTATTAACAAGTAAAACAGGGTAAGAACGCAGAGATAGGAACCGGTTATTTAGATGGGGTTGCCAGGAAAGGTCTTTCTGACGAAGTGACAGTTGAGCAGAGATTTGTGGTGCAAGAAGGTAGGCCAGGTCATGATCCAGGAGAATGCGTTCCAGACAGAGGAAACAGCAAGAGTGAAAACCCTAGATTGTCATGCTTTGTACCTGAAATGTGTAGAAAGAAAGTCAGCAGTGAAGAGAAGGAGTGGCTGGAAATGAAATCATTGAGGTAGCCAGGGCCCAAGTAATATACACACTTCCCCAGTACCAACTTCTGTATCAGTATCTGGGTCTTATTGTGATTAAGGCCAGCTTCGTGGAGGTGCAACCTGTGAGCAGGGCCCTGCGTTCAGATAGTCTCCTACTTGCATGAAGCCATCTGGCCACCATATTGAAACACTTAATTTTTGAACAAGGAGCATGTATTTTTATTTGGCCCTGGGGCCTACAGATTATTGTAGCCAATTGCTGTGGGCTGAATGTGTCCCCTCAAGTTTCATATGTTGAAATGCTAATAACCAATGCAATAGTATTAGGAGGTGGGGCTTTGGGAGGTACTTAGGTCTTGAGGGTGGAGCCCTCATGAATAAGCCTATCACTCTTATAAGAGACCCCAGAGAAGTCCCTAGCCACTCCCACCAGGCGATGATATGAGAAGTCTTCAACATAAAGAGTACTGTTATCTGGCCATGCTGGCATCTGATCTTGGACTTCCAGCCCCCAGAACTCTGAGGAATAAGCATCTGTTGTTTATAAGCTACCTGGCCTGCGATATATTGTTATAGGCGCCTGGATGGACTAAGATACTAATCCTGATTATAATTACTTACAAAGATATCAGGTTCTTTCCCCCTACGTTTTAAAGCTCCTGAATACAGAGAGTGTCTCATTTCTGTTTATAAATTTTTATTCGCAAACCTTCATTTCAGTTGTTCAGAAAGTTGAGTACATGCCTAACCCAAACACAATGCACAAAAAGTAACAACATTTTTCAAATCTTTAGAACAAATATTTGTAATAGTATTTGAAAGATGACCATGGAGCTCCCATCAATATTTTTATAAAAGGTAAGAAATTCAGAACACAGGTCAACCTCTGGAATAGTGAAGAGCAAACAGGGGCCTAATCATGAAGACAGAACAAAAAGCAAATGTGACTTTTTGTTGTTTAATTTTTGTTTAGTTCAAATATTTTTTTAGTCAAATGTATTTTTCCTCAAAGTTCACCAGCACTACTCCTATTGTGCTCACTGTAGAAAATGATCAGTGTCCTCTTTTCAAATCACTTTCACAATTAATTCAAGTGCAGCTGAACTCCACATGTCATGGAGTTGGGCAACCAGGAGAAAAATGGAGGAAAGAAGAATTTAACACCTGTTTTTGAGTTTTCGACTCAACCCATTCTCCTCATTTACCCCTCTCACATTTTTGCTTTTGGGCTTCCAGTATTTCTAGAAATGGTCTCTATGCTGGACCACAGCTACCTCTAAATTAAATGGAATCCTTCAGTCTCAAAATGTCAGTCAATACTGATGAATTGTGCTCCCTTCAAACTTTCTATTTTAAATATACATATATTTATGTATATATAAAGGAAAATTCTCTGTCTGCCTCTTTCTCTCTGTGTGTGTCTCTCTCTCTCCACCTTTGTCTCTCTGTCTTGGTCTCTCAGTCTCTCTCCCTGTCATGTGTGCTGTTTGACTTGGTCACATTGAGCTAAACAGGTAAGGATTATTAATTCTCCTTAAAACCAAATAAAAACAGTAGTGAATAAATTCAGGAAGGAACCAGACCCTTCATTTGTGTGTGTGTGACTTCAACGGTTCCTGAGGACATATTTCAATAGTCTTATTAAGATGCTTTAATTTTCATGGTTTGTAACTTCCTGACCCCAATTTGTCCCATCAGCTTCTATCTCCCAGATTTAAGGTAACACGATGTGTTCATCTCCCATCACTTCCCCTTTACTTCTCTCTCCAAAATGAAAACCAGGAAAACAGCAAACTGATAGCAACCTATCATGTTCCATTTTTACTTATTGCAAACTATCTTACAGTCCTATCTCTGTTACCTGCATGGCAAAACCAGCTTCTCTCTCCCTCTTTCCCTCTCTTTTCTCTCTCCCTCTCTTTTCTTTCTTCATCTCTGTCTTTCATCCAGTATTCCACCAATGGCCAACTGGCTGATTCCACCTACTGAAAACCTCCTCTGTGAGCTCTACCGTTTTTATTGTCATTGGCAGGCCTCCCCTTTCTACCAGACTAATTCAGTGAACTACCAGTGCTAACCAGCCTGTAGCCTTTCTTGATCCCCCACATACATTCTGTTCCTAGGGTTAGAATTCTAGAAAAGGTGTCATTTCAAGCTTTTCCCTGGCTCCCCTGACCTCCATTCCAAGTAATATCTATGATCATTAGCCTGGTATTAGAATCTCCCCAAATTTCTTCTTACCTAATCTTCCATCTTTGCCTTACATGCTAGTGGGTTGAGTTGTAACCACCCCCCCCCCAAAGATATGTTTAAGTACTACCCTCAGGACTTATAAATCTGACTTTGTTTGGAAATAGGGTCTTTACATGTATAATCAAGTTAAGAGGAAGTTATACTTGAAACTGAGCCTTAAATCCAATGACTGGTATCTTTAGAAGAGAAAAAGATTTGGATACAGAGACAGAGAGGAGACCCAGGAAGAAGACCGTGTGATGACAGAGGCAGTGACTGAAGTGATGTAGCTACAAGCCAAGGAAGAAGCAAGTAAGGACCCTCTGCTAGAGCCTTCAGAGGGAGCATGGCCTTGCAGACGTTTTATACGCAAATTTCTAGCCTCCAAAACTGTAAGAGAATTTCTATTATTCCAAGCCACTCACTTTGTAGGAATTTGTTACAGCAATTCTAGGGAACTGTACACACGCACATACCTACCGTCTAGACACATTCTCTAAACACGTGCCTGCTCACTACCTCCATCTGGGTCTTTGAAGCCTGGCAAAGAAATTTCTAATGAGGTACCACATAAGTTCCCAGCCACTTGCCCTGTGACCTACAAGAGATTTAATTTTTCCACATGGTGCTGCTTTTGAAATGAATCCTAGACCTCCAGCTTTTGGGACTTTGAATGGTGGTAGTGGAAGCCCCTGAATTACTCCCTGTGGCCAAGTGTCTGCAAGTTCTCATCCTGTTCAGTAAGTAACTGGGTTCTTTTGTGAAAAAGACATCAAAGAAAAGAGAGCCACTCCAAAGCCCTTTTCTTAGGCCCTAATGGGCAAGGTCCATTTGCAACTGGGTGCCAATAGGCAACGAGATTGTTAACCTCTAGCTGAAGAATAAATTTAGTGGGATGATCTTTCCCTTGCAGGTAATTCCTGCCATCCAGAAGAAACAGGATACAAGCTGTGAATGAAAACCGTATTTGTAATTTTGAAATTTTTAGTAGATATGTGTTATGGATGAATTTTATCTTCCCAAAATTCATATGCCTTAACCCCCTAGCTTAGAATAGGACTCTATTTGGAGATAGGGCTTTTAGGAGGTATTTAGGGGAAAATGAGGTTGTTAAGGTGGGCCCTGATTCCATCTGACTGGTGTTCTTATAAAAAGAGGGAATCTGGGCACACAGAGAGACACCAGGGATGCTCGAGCATTGAGGAACTGCCGTATGAGGACACAGGGGAAAGGCGGCCATCTGCAAACCAAGAAGGGAGGCCTCAGAAGAAACAAGACTTGCTGGCACCTAGATCTTGTGAGAAGATAAATCTCTGTTGTTTAAACCACCCAGTCTGTGGCAGTTTGTCATGGTGACCCCTGCACACTAATATGGATTTTGGTAGCAGGAAGGGGGTGCTTCTGTAACAAACATCTGAACACGTGGACTTGGCTTTGGACCTGGCTAATGGGCAGAGGCTGCAGGAGTTTTGAAATGCAGCTAGGAAAAGTCTAGGTTTCCTTAAAGGACCGTTGACGGAAATGCAGATGCGAAATGTGTTTTGGATGAGACTAGGATGTGAATGTGGAACGTGTTATTGGAAGCTGGGAGGAAAGATCATTCGTGTTATAGAGTGGCAAAGAACTTGGCCGGATTGTGTTCTAGTGCTTTGTGGAAGGTGGAATTTGCAAGTGATGAACTTGAATATTTAGCTAAGATTTCTAATCAAAGTATCGAAGGCCTGTCCTGGTTTTTTCTCACTGATTATGATAGAATACAAGAAGAAAGGGATATATTGCTCACTGATTATGGTAAAATACAAGAAGAGAGGGATATATTGAAGTAGGAGTTGTTTAGCAAAAAGGAACCAGAACCCAAAGGATTGGAAAATTCTCAGCCTATCCATGTTATAAAAATGAACTTGCATGTCTTGGAGAGACACCAAGGATGTGGCTGGGCAATCATTTGATAAAGATTACAGGTATGACTTATGTGTGCAATCAGACATCTCAGCAGAAGTCAGGATTAGAGATGAGGTTATACCAGAAGAAACATTGCCCATTTGGCCAAAAGGGGACAAAGATGGGATGAAATGAAGGACAGTAGGGGGACTTCTGTGATTCTAGGGCCAGGACAATAGAGCTTTCCAGCTGTGAACACATAGTTATCTTTCAAGAAGAGGAAGGAATAACCCTGAGGTAATCTAGGCATAGATTGGCAGGTTGCTCCTATCAGCATGGACTTCAAGGTTCAGGATCCCAAGGGTGAGGCTGTATTCTCAGTTTCAGAAAGCCATACTGTCCCCCAGCCACCAGACCTCATGGGTGGTACTATGAACACCTTAATGCCAGGCTTCTAGCTTCCACAACTGTGAAAAAGTGAATTTACATTATTGGTGTTTTGCTTGTGGTGTTTTGTTAGGGCAGCCCTCATGAATGAATACACCACAATAAGACAAGAAAAAAGAAATAGCTGAAATTAATTTTAACAATATAGTCTTGACCTCATATATCCAAAATTATTATTATTTTAACATGTCATCAATATATAAATTATCAGTCGAATTTTTTTGCTTTTTTTTGTACAAAGTCTTTGAAATCCTTATGGCACATAATAGTTTGGAATTGTCCCATTTTAAGTGCCCAGTAGTTGCAGTGACCACCCAACTGGCACAGCCAGACACTGCAGAATGATCCACTACTAATTGTCCCATTTGTACATTTTTTTTATTTTTTTAAATAGTTTACTGTCAAATTAGTTTCCATATAACACCCAGTGCTTCTCCCCCCTCAAGTGCCCCCCACCATGACCATCACCCCCTTCCCCCCCTCCCCCTTCAGTCCATGGTTCGTCTCCAGTATTCAGTAGTCTCCCTTGATCTGTACATATTTTTTGACAATAAATTTTAAAGCTGAATCGTGCCTACAAGTAGACATCAGGGTTTTTTTTTTTGTTCTAGACTTCTCTCTTACTTGTGGAAGGCAGGGACAGTTACTATAGATTAAGAACTTCTATCCAAATATGGAAGTTGGAAGGAAATTAGGAAAGCTGGTAGAACCAATGATCTAGCCAAATTTTGCTTCTTAAAGAAGTGCTTAACTTGAGTGCATGACCAACAGAAACTGTTTGGAAAGCTGATTCATCACCCTCCACCAAAATTTTCTAAAGAACTCTGCTACCATCCTCAGTCCTGTTGATCTTTTGAAACTTCTCCTCCATTCCTTTCTCATACTTGTTTTCCTCCTCCAAAGACACTGAGCCTGGCCTTTCTGTTTCTCCCAGATCTGCATTGTCCCAGACAGCCCAGGAAAAGTACAAGGAGTGGAGTGGAGACAGTGATCAACCACTTCTGTGTCATTACCTGTAACATAATGGTTATCATTTCTAGAAAGTTTAAGCTCTACAAGGGCAAGGAACAAGTATGATGATTTCGCCAAAGGAGGCACTGATACATATTACTTGATTTAAGATCTATAGAAAGTATACCCTAGAGTTTTATTAACTGTAGTCACCATGTTGTACATTAGGTCACCAGAATTTATTCATCTTATAGCTGAAAGTTTGTACCCTTTGACCAGCATCTCCCCAATTTTTCCACCCTCCAGCACCTGGTAACTACTCTTTTACTCCCTGTCTCTACAAATTCAACTTTTTATATTCCACATATAGATGAGATCATACAGTATTTTTCTTTCTCTGTCCGACTTATTTTACTCAGCATAGAGTTCTCCAAGCTCATCCATATTATTATGTCAGGACTTTTTTCTTTATTAAAACTGAATAATATTTTGTATGTGTGTATATAAATAATATAAATATAAATATTCTTTGTTTTATATATATCTATATATCTATATCTATCTATATCTATATACATTATAATATTCTTTGTCCAGTCATCGATGAGCAGACATCAGGTTGTTTCCCTACCCTGGCTATTGTAAGTTACCCTGCTAAGAGAGTGACTTTATTTCCTTTATGCATATACCAGACGTGGGATTGCGGATTGTATAGTAGTTCTCTTCATGTGTTAGTTTCCCAATTATCCATTAGAGTTTAAAAATCCAGGAGAAAGGATCTCAGGTTAAACTTTGTATCTCTCCTAGTACTTAAATAATTCAATATTCATAGTAGGTGCAAAAAGTACCAGAATATGCCACCCTGTAATATGCCACTTTGGCATAAGAATTATTTTGAGCTGAAGGCAACTGAGAAGAAGCAGATATAAGAAAAGTTCTGTGCCCTCCCCCTATCTGACCTAAAGCAAATAGGCAAATTCAGATTTGTAAAGATGTCTCCACCCCCCACCAGGATGAACAGAAATTAATCTCTGGAGACAACCCTAGACCCACATCAGCCCAGAGATGCCAGCAAAGGAATCTACACAATAAACTTGTAAAAACCAGCCTTTATCTACCATTAGTTTCCCCATATATTTACCTTCCCACAATTTGCCACCCCTGAAAACTAAAAATTCTTTTCCTTTGTCCTGTCACTTCTCTGATGATTGAATGTTTTTTTGTGGAGATGCTCTATAAGCCTGAGTTTGAACCACCCCTCTGAGTTACTTCTCACTGGGTATCCCATGGGTCTGTGCTGCACTGCATGTGCTAATAAATTTCTGTTTGTTTCTCTCTTGGTGACCTGTTGTTAGTCTATTATACAGGGCTCCAGCTGATGAACCTCAGGTGGGTAGAGAAAAGACTATTTTTCCTCTCCCACAATGTTCAATAGGCTGTAAATATGCAAAAGTTATGAAGATGTTGATTATGATGATTTTTCTGTTCTCTCACCCATCTTGATACTGAGATAGAAACAGAAAAGGAGGGAAAGGATTAGGACTCACAAATGAAAAGGTGGCCATTTGATTCTTGATTTGAACCTCTTCAATACATCAAGTGACACTTTAACCCAAATTAAAGCCTATCACATGTGACTGTAGAGAAATCTGAATTATGTGAGATTCATGCCGTGCCTACTACTCATACCCCGGAGCCCCAGAACACTTTGCCCCCATTATACCCATAAAACCAGGGTACTGACCATCTCCCACCTACAGTATTTTTAAATTAGTAGATTTTATTTTCTAAAGCAGCTTTAGGTTTATGAGAAAATTGAACATAAAATTCAGACATAGATTCACTCCCCCATTTCAAATTTCCCCTTAGCATCTTGGATTCATGAGTTACATTTGTTACAACTAAACAATAGTGATACACTTTTATTAACTAAAGTCCATAGTTTCCATTAGGGTTGACTCCTTGTGCTATACATTCTATGGGCTTGACAAATACATGAAGGCATGTCCCCACCATGACCGTATCATATGACTCCTTTCCCCCCAACTAAGCCCTAGCGAGAAATGATGTTTTTGCTATCCCCATAGTTTGGCCTTTCCAGGATGTCACAGAGTTGGAATCACACAGTATTATTAGCCTTTTCAGATTAGCTTCCATATTTCCATGGCAATATACATCCAAGTTTCCCCTGTGTTGTTTTATAGCTTGATAGTTCATTTCTTTTTATTCCTGAATACTATTCCATTGTATGGACATTATGGAATTTGTTTATCCATTCACCTATTTTTATGTGGCGCCTGGGTGGCTCAGTCAGTTAAGCATCCGACTTCGGCTCAGGTCATAATCTCATGGTTCGTGGGTTCGAGCCCTGCATCGGGCTCTGTACTGACAGCTAGCACAGAGCCTGGAGCCTGCTTCAGATTCTGTGTCTTCGTCTCTCTCTGACCCTTCCCTGCTCATGCTGTGTCTCTCAAAAATAAAAACATTTTAAAAAAATTAAAAAAAGAAAAGAAAATCATGCTTTCAAGTTTTGGTAACTATGAATAAAGCTTCTGTAAATATCTGTGTGCAGATTTTTTTTCCACGGACATAGGTTTTCGGCTCATTTGGATAAATACCAAGGAGCAGTAAGGTCTGAATCATACGGTAAAACTATATTTAGCTTCATAAGAAATCCCAGACAGCAAAAAAACATTTTTTCTGGTCTCCTTTATCAAGTTCCCTCCTCTTTTTGGAACAATGAGGTTGAGAGTTAATCCAACTCACACCAGTCTTGTTACAGCCACAAAAACAAAGCTTTAGGGAAGAAGGAGGAAGACTGGAACAAAAAAGAAAGTTCATAGAAAAGTGCGAGTTTCTCGCTTAGCCAGCTCCTTAGGAGGGAGAGTTTCCCATTTTCTCCTCTGTGTTACAGACAATGACAGTGGCTACCGGCACTGCTGGGCTGTCCTAGGCACAGCCTGTGGCTGCTGAGTTACAGTAACACTTGAGGTAAAGTCAACTCCTCCAGGGCCAGCCAGAGGGATTCAGGTCCAGCGCAGCCCTTTGGGCACAACATGAACAAAAGCAAGAAGAATCCTTCCTCAGTGTCTTGTTTGACACACATGTAACAGATGAGTCTGAGCCCATGTCTATAAATCACCACAGCTCAGGGAGCCAGGCGTCATGGTCAATGCCAAAACCCTGAAATTCGACCAAAGCGGCAGTTTCTGAAATCTCCTTCCCCACACAGTCTCCAGCTGAAACCCACGCAGAGCATGTGTCGTTCTTGAGTGAGGAGGTCTGAGCTGCACCCGGATTTGGGGCCACTTGCCACGTAATCTTAGAAACTTTGCCGGCCTCTCCGGTCTCCCATTGCCTCCCACCTCCACCGTAGGCAGCCAACCTTAACCGGGAATCACATCGCAAACCATGTGAGCCACTCAGACAAAACACAGTTTATAATCTCTTAATCACTGCCGGGCTAGACAAGCTTCTTCCAACACAAAGTTCCCACACATCCTCCATTCCTTTTATTTCACGCCCACGAAGCCACAAAGTCCCTCCATGGAGACATTGCAAAACCTCTGTACTGAGGGGATGGCACTTCCAGCCGCTTTGCCTGTCTTCGTGGGAGATTTGGTACAGAAATGCAGTGTAATGTCCTGGGAAGGCTCCTTCCAAAAGGAATGGATGACATTGCACGGGTAAGGTGACAGCCAAAAACCGATTTGCAAGTGGCACCTCTGTGCAGTGTGTGTTAGTACTAGACACCGGTGAACCACGACCCAGACCGCTGATCTGCAGCTGGGCCCTGGGAAGGCAGAAAGCGAGTCCATTCAGAAACAAAGAGCAAGGACTATACAATTCAGTTTTCTTTTCTCTCCCAAAAGGAATTGCCCTAAGCTTCTGACAAACTAAAAAGTTCGTTTTGGATTTTAGGTCCATAGATGATGCCAGAAGGAGCCTATCCTTTATATCAGGTAGAGTTAAAATATGCCCTCCCTCCCTTTTTTAACCTGGAAAAAGTTGTCCTCCATTTAAAAATAGGCTTCCACTTTTTCAGAAGTCACTGTTTTAGAAGTGGTAGTGGGCCACTTTCCTGCTCTCAGACAAAATCTTTGCAGCAAGCCTGGCGGGCAGGCACATGCACACCACCTCTGCCCCCCACCCCCTACCCCTACTTTTTTTTTCTTTTGCCTAGAGCAAGCACTGAAGTAGAGAGCCTTCAGATGTACTCTGGATTCCATTACAAAGAAAATCATGAATAATGCATCAGCCCCTCCAGCTTTTATTTAATCTCAATTGGTGGGAGAAAGAAGTGCAGTTACTGGGTCCAGCTGTCCTCCGGGCCCCGGAGGCTGGGAACAGGGAAGTGAGGGACCCAGGAGACCCACAGGCAGTGTGCACGCGGAGCCCTTCCGCACCGCCGCAGCCCTGCTCAAGGCTCTGGACCCTGGATCCAACTCCCTGCAGACTCTCCCACACCCAGTGGGGCTGCACCCCCCAGCATGGAGCTGCACAGCATGTGTCCCCAAGAGTTCTAGCATCCTTCCTCCGTTTTTATGAAACCAGGCATATTCTAATAAAGTGAACCGCCTAGCCCACAACTAAAACATTATGATAAAAAGTCCACCTCGCCTTTTAAGATGAATGGATTCCGTGTCCCATAGGCAAAGTCCTTGTTTACTGAACATGACACACAAGCAAACTTCCATCACTGTCCACTAAGGCTGTATCGTGATGATCAATAGCTTGTAAATAGAAGACATTGCAATGCTCTTTCATTTCTGGGGGGATATCTTATAGATCTGTGCTATGGATTTTACGTTAAATAACATGTCAATGTTGGGATATGAGACAGTGAAATTGCCATGTAAAGAAGTTTTCATACATGTGTACATACATAACTTCATAGTTTCGGTAATGGAAGTACATGTGTACAAAATCCAACTACTCCTAGTAAATAAATATGGAACCGGAAGTAAATACGGAAACAGAAGCTTTAAGTAAGATAAGATTTTGAAAATAATCGGGAACGTAAATTTAACTGGACTGTTGGGCATATTATGTCTTTTTCATGGTGACTATTTTTCCAATTTTTTATCTTTATTTATTTTTGAGAGAGAGAGAGAGCGTGAGCGAGCGAGAGAGAGAGAATGAGCAGAGGAGGGGCAGATAGAAAGGGAGACACAGAATCCAAAACGGGCTCCAAGCTCTGAGCTGTCAGCATAGAGTCCAACACAAGGCTCAAACTGCAAGACCAAGACTTGAGCCAAAGTCAGATGCTTAACCAACTGAGCCAGGCAGGCACCCCTCATGGTGACTACTTTTCATGTTTGGTGGCACCAGATGCTTGCTACACACTCCTGCACATGCACGCAATTATTTTCTGCTCAGTTGGAGTCTTGTTCTTTATATTTTGATCACCAGCTGAAGTGCTTGAGTTTCTTTACGGACCAAAACAAAAGCTTAGCACTTTGAGAGTTGTTTTATTTTTACAACCTTGGCAAAGCAAGTGTCATTGATTAAATGTCTGAATTCCAGGAGAGAGGGAGATACACTTGGCAGATTCTGGCTTCCCGAGGATGCTGGACTGGCCCCAACTAAAGTAGAGATTCCAAGTGCTGCTTTTTATTTTAATGCGTGCTAATAGATGTCCTGTGGCTTGTCGCTGGGTCTCCAGGGGGGAGACATTGTGTGGGGTGGAGGGGATAACATGTGCATGAACAGGGGTAAGGCGAGGTGGGAGGTAGAAGGCATCTCCAAGAGAGGAATCTGAGCAACTGCCCCTTTCATTATTATCTCTCATGACAAGTAACATTTGCCCACATCGGTACTTAATAACTATTGTCCTCGCCTGTCCTAAAGTTGCAATTCACTTCCTTCATTAGCTTTGTTTAAAAATAATGGACCCAAGTTCCATTTCAGCCCAAGCTCATTTTTTGGAGTCTTTTACTGTTTTGACATCGGTATGAACAGCTGGATCCAAGGAGATGCAGGCCCTGTATAGTTTCAAATGCGTCCCAGGCTTGGTTTTGATTAATTTATTAACCCACGAAATCCCTTGGGGAGAGGGGACATAGCGGCCTAACACCTCAATTCTTTTGTTTTAACATTTCAGCACTGCTTTTCATAAAAACTGCTGATCCTCCCCTCTCCCTATCTCTCTCGCTGGCAAAGGAAAGTATGTTTTCAAGAGTTTGGAAATAAGAGACGGTAAATGTGTTTTAAATGCACTGCGTGCAAACACATGGACACGTGTGCACACACACCGGCCAGTCATTGTTCGCTGCCACCGGTGTGTCCAGAGGGTAGGAATTTGGCTTGTTCTCTGACCACGAAACTCATCTGAGGTGGAATCTCCTTTTAAGCAAGATAGATGGCTGGGGAGTGAGCATTTCATCTTGCTCTTTGAGAGCCCGCCCCCGGCCCCCACATCTTTAGGGAAAAAGTGTTAGTGTCAGTTTTATGAGATGCCGAAACCTCCCGAGTGCATATTCGGCCCGCATTATTTTTTTTTCAGGAAGGTTTTTGTAAACATTTACTAACAGAAGTGATGTGCTGCAACCCTTAGTTAGTAAAGACCTCCTCCTGTGGCCGATGTGAAGCCTCCAGAAAAAAACCAGAGCTACCTTTTCACCCAGGGTCTCTCCACCCATCATCAAAGTGTCCGAGTGATTGCTTTAATCTGCCACTTCACCAAAAACTCAGCCGGGCAGAGAAAGCCCTGCTCACTCCAACCACCAAAAGACCAAATTGTTATATTTCTAGCAACAATCACTTTCCTCGGGAAACCGTAATTTTCAGTTTATGGTAAATCTTCAATAATTTAGATTTCCCAGGGAAAAGTCAATATTAAATTAGAACGTAGTTATATAGCGTTTTACGTAAAGGTCTTGTTATTATTATCACCTAAGTGCATTCCTTACTTGGAGAAATGTTAACTGTATGTGTAGCAACTCCGTTCTTCCTTCCACAGAAAAGACAAGGTGCGCTTACAGCAGCCATATAATATAAATAGACTCTTCTAAAAGGTGAAGAAAATATATAAGCCGAACATTTCCTGGAAGTGTACTTGACTTTGTTTTCCAAGCTTTAGTCCTTGCCCAGGTGCTAAAAACTATGTGTCAGTGGCTTAGGAAATGATCGTATTTTCATGGCAAAGTGAAAAATGGGTCAGAAAGCAAGCTTTTCCCATTTCAGCTGTTTTCTCTTTCTTTTTCACTATCACCCCTCCCATTCTCAAAAAATAAATACAATGACATTTTTATTACTAATGATGTGCAAATCTGAGACTTAAAGACATTGAAAAGGACACAGCCATATTTTCAACCAGAATGGATTCTCAAAGGAAAAATTAAAAAAGAAAACCACACTCCTGTCTCTTCCCCATCTCCCCATTCAACAATAGTTGGTCAAACAACAAATAATCTGTTCCCTTCAGGGTGAAAATCTAACTTGCATGTTGGAGCTTGAAGGACATTAAGTTTCATAGTATATAAGTAGTAAGGTGGTGTCCAGTTCTCTCTTGTGACGCAGGAAGGGACTCTGAAAGCTCCTTTAGGCCAACTGAACTGCTCTGTACAGAAATCTCTATATGGAGGCAGACATCCAAGTTGAGAGTCAGAACAATGCACAAAGGTCGCCTGGAGAACCAGCGCAGGGCATTCATTGCACAATGCCAGCCACCTGCCCGTCTGCCATCATAGTCTAGATGAATGCCTTGTGCAGTCTGTGCCGCTGGAGGAGTCAGTCCCCAGTCCAGCTGACCCATTTCATAAGCAGTGAAACAGATTTCAACTCAATATAAGGAAGACATTTGTGGGAGAGTTGGCCCTCGGGAGGCAGTGAGGGCTCGTTAGAAAGGATGTTCAAGGACAGGGTGCTCTACCGAGAAGAAAGAGGTGCTTCTCTCCAAGAAGGTTTGAAACAGGCCTCCGCCATGGTGCGTCTCTATGGTTATTAAGGCTTTTTTCCACCCCTGACGGTCAGGAATTCATGATTCAAACACAAGTATTGGGGCGCCTGGGTGGCTCAGTCAGTGTCCGACTTTGGCTCAGGTCATGATCTCGTGGTTCGTGGGTTCGAGCCCCGCGTGCTGACAGCTCAGAGCCTGGAGGCTGTTTTCGGATTCCATGTTTCCCCCTTTCTCAGACCCTCCCCTGCTTGTGCTGTCTCTCTCTGTCTCTCAAAAACAAACAAACAAACAAACACAAGTCTTGAGGCTTCTGAACTTGGAATTAAGGCATGGGGCCCTGTACAGCAACGAAAATCGAAACAGCTATTTTGAGAATGTTCTAACTTAAATACAAGGGGGGACAAAGGTGGTGACTCCTCTGTCAGTGGCTACGGAAAATAATTGTCACGAATGCGATTTTCTCCCTTTGCCCCCCTTTTCCCATTTTGGGTATGTTGCATCATACCCAACTTCCTCTTCACGCCAATATTTCAGAAATCATTGGTGACTAAGCCACATCCTCCCTTCTAAGAGTAGTTCGAAAGGTCCCAGACAAGACCTATGAGGAGATAGGAATGGCCTGTGGTGTGTGTGCATGTGTGTGCATCGATGTGCAAAAATGTGTGCATTTTCTCAAACCTGCTTTGCAAAGTCAAGAAGCACTCCTCACTTGCACACGTAGGGGACTGCCCTCTCTGGAGGAATTTACCACCTCCCGGGGGAGCAAGGCAGGCTCTGGCTGCCAAGGAGGGACATTTGCAATGGCCGGGGACCCATTGCCCCTCTCACTTTCACCAGAAGTAAAGAACTGGAAACACTTGAGCCCCCGTCATATTTCACCGGATACTGAACCCAAAGATCCTTTAACCTCAGCTATGGGACTCAAAAGGCAGTGTGGTCACTCAGAAAGATCATAATTTGGGGACTCCATCACTCCTGAGTCCAACGTCAGGTCAGCCACCTCAGAGCTCTGAGACTTTCTTCGGCAAGCCCAGTGAGGGCAGTTGCACACCAGCTTCCTCGTCTGAAGACTGGGGACAATACCTCCTTCCTAGACTTCATGCCAAAGTAAGAATGAGCAAACCCATAAGAAAGTTCGGCATCTGGCCTTCTGGAAGTGCATGGATTCAGATGGTTCTATTTCAAAACAAGTCTCTGAACCCTCCCCCTGGATGTCAGAGCAAACACAGACAAATGGGCGCGCACTTGAGGAGGGGTATACGCTGTCTTGACAAACTCAGGTACCTCACAGATGTCCGGCAGCCTGCTTGCCTTCCCTGAACTTGTTCTCGGACTGTCCTCACTCAGGCTTTTCCATGTTTTGGACAAAGCATTCAACTTAGTTCTACTGATAATTAAGAAGTCTGCACTACCTTGCCAACCTCAAGCCGTAGGATTCATCTGAGGCACTCTCCTTATGAAAACGGACAAAATGAACCATCTCTTAGATGATCCAACCACAAATGGAACGGAAACCTCAAAATACCTCTGCTCCCAGCTACCTGATCATTTCAGGCAAAAAATACACTTGAGCATGAATCACACTAAGTGTAACTCCTTCTTCATTTTGCATGGGTACAGGGGGCTCACGGCATCCTATGGCATTAAGGAAATTAGAAAATGCAAAGGAGGGAAAAAACGTAACTCCATAGAAGCATTTCCTTGTCAACCCAACACTGAACTCAAAAGCCAAATGGAGCAGCATTCTTAAGCTCTCCATGACACAAGATTTCCTATAAGATTTTTTTAAAGTACCAAACCAGCTACATTCCTCAGAAGAGCAAAGTATGCTAGTGGGCCTGCAGAATGTGGCATCCAGCAGTCCTGCCCCAGGGGTCCTGGGAAGCTCCTCACAACAGGGCTGCCAGGCGAATGCGGCACCCTGCCAGGAAACGCGGCTTTGGGGAATGATGTCATAACGCTGCAAATATCAACCACACCACGTGACTTCCTCCCTCCCAGACCACTCTGTCCCCCTCTCTGCTTCCCAGCACATGGAGAGCAGAAGAGCCAGGTGGGGGAGGAGCAAGGGTGCCAGACAACAGGGAAGGCATGGAGGAATAAGCCAACCCCTCAGTTGAATTTATGATTATACATGGGACAAACAAAATTGAACCCCTCGAAAATGTTTTGATGTTTGTATGGTAGGTTCCATTCATTTTCCAGGGCAGGAAAAATGCAGAAAGGATGGTTCTGAATTGAACTCTGGGGAGACTTGCTGCAAGCACCCAGCAAATTCTGCTTCTCCATGATGTCAGCATGCGCAGTGGTGGTCCATCATCTCCTCCAGGAGGTGAATGAAAAGCAATGTCTCTGCTCCCCCGGGTACCAGATGTGTGGCCACAAGAATCCTACAACGTCTACCTAAGTCTTGCTTTTCACACGTGCAAAGTGGGACTCTAAAGCCTGCTTCAGGGCACGGCTGTCGCCTGATGATGTGGGTGGGCTTGGCCCTCCAGAGGATGTTATATACATGTCAATCTTCACTTAGGGGAATCTTTTTTCCAAGATCAGCTTTATAATTCTCTTTGCTGATGTTACCCCTACCCCACCCAGCCCACCCCCTTCTGCCTGTTAGAAAATTTTAGTTGCATGTGAAAGTGCTTGATCTATAGTGATAGATCTGCCTCGCGATGGAAACTTGAGTATATGGGAAACGTACAAGGAAAAAACCAAAAATCCACCTGTCTGTAATCCGAAGGATGCATCAGTAAAATTTTCTTCCAGTCTTTTTTTAACCTTTTTGTTTTTTTAACATTTAGGTTCATATTATTTAGATACCTTTTATTTAAATTTCATTGTATATTATTTTATTATGAAAATTTTTTCCTGTTGCTAGAACTTTTTTGTTATCTGTCATATTTGTGTGTATGTGTGTGATTATAAAAATAACACACACAGCCTAGAATCTACTCATAACCTTTCTCTTGTTTTATGAGAAGAAAAGGAGCACTTAGAATGCCCACACCACCAAAGACTTAATCATCCATTTACTATATAAAAGGTAGCTACTTTTCTGCATGGACCTCAAGTATACTGTAGTATAGAGGTGGAATTTAAGTAAAGGTATTAAGCAGGCTGTGTTTTAGCTTATAGGCAAGTAATAAATTGTATCATGTATCCTGAATGTATCATAGATAAGCTGCTAAATAACTATTGCCACTTCAGATAGCTGTGAAATTAGGTGATTAACTAGTTGGTACTTAACCTGTTAATTTCTGTATAAGTCTAATTACATGAAATAGAAGTGGGGGTTTTGATTTTTTACTTTGCTTTTCTGTTTGGAGTGTCATTGTAACTACTGTATTGTAAATGACGGAAAATAATTGCATATGTTAAAAAAATAAATAGCGCTATATTAAAAAAAATTTTAAAAAAGCCCCATGTTGGGCATAGCACTTACTTAAAGAAAAAAATAACTTGAATAAAAATAGTAAAGTGAAAAAAAAAAAAAGAATGCCCACACCAGCCCATGGCCAAGAGGGAGGGCCAGTCCCTAGTGTGGGGACCGTTAGAAATTTGGGATGGTGAAAACCTTTCTTGATGAAGCCATATGGCAAGTGTATTAAGGGTTACATAAACAGCAACTAGAGGAGGTACAGGATATGATTCTCGTTCCCGCCCGTGCTCCAGATCATGTGTGAATCTGTACTGAGAAGTCACTGACCCCCAGCTACAAGATGAGGGGGAATTCTTGAAGAGCCATGCAGATCCCCAGGAAGCCTGGAATGCAATGAAAATGTTGCACTCCTGTTGGACCCCCAGCAGATACAACTTTTATGCATTTATTGAAAGGTATAATCCTGTCTAAGAAAGACCAAAGGAAAGGAACGAACATGATTTGACAAGAGTTAGATGTCTTTTGAATAGAGGCTTTATTAACAGCCAGTGGGAGAAAACGCTCAGAAGTTGGAAAATAATCATCACCTATAACCCAATTATTTAAAAATAACTCCTGGGAAAAATCGATGGATGTTTCATTGTATTTTTCTGCATACATTTTAATAACATTTGAATTGCAAACACACATTTGTGTAAAACTTGAATCACAAAGCTTTTACAAATCTATATCCTGCTTTTTATTTCACTATAGATCAAGCACTTTCACATGCAACTAAAAATTTCTAACAAACTCCATTATAATGAAAGCAAAATATCCCATCGTGTGTTTGGACCAGAATTTACGTGTCATGTTCCTGGTCATTGGATGGCTTCCCAAGGGTTGCACACTTATAAACAGCTCAGTAATAAATGTCTGTGCTGAAAACATGCTTTGAGCTTCTTGCACTTCCAAGGAAGAGAGGTCTCATGGTAGCTTCTGAGTAAAAGGTGTGAGTTTTGCTTTAAGGCTCTTGCCAGTGGAAGTTTCAGAAAGAGCCTTCCACTTACACCCCCCGGAGCAACGGCTCAGTGTGTCCACATCATCACCGGTTGGCTCCAACTGGCTTAACCGTGACTGATCTATGCCGATGATGGGCAAAATGCCAGTATGATTTTCATTTGCATTTCTTTGATTTTATTTCCTTGGTTCTGATTTACAGGTGCGTGGGAAACACTTTGTTTTCACTTGGCTATTCCCATTTGTGTTTCTTCTGTGACTTCGTATCTCTGGCTAATCTGGCTATTGGGGTTTTCATGTCTTTCTTACTGAGTCGTGAAAGTTTTCTCAGTCGGGGGATTGCTAACCACGAGTCGATTCATCTCATTCGATGCAAATACAGTTTCTAATTTGTCTGCCTAACAATGTTGTTTATGGTGTTTGTGACATTCAAATATCTTTAATTTTTTATTGTTATTTATCTACTTTTTGGTAATTTGTAACATTAGTTTATGCTTAGAAAAGTCTTTCTTAATGTTTGACAGACATTCACTTCTTATTTCTCACACAATTTTTGAAATGATTTATAGAAGGTTTAGAGAAATACAGAGCTCAGGAATTGTCAGAAGTTCAGAAGCCAGAATTTCAAAAGTCGGTTGACCATTAGCCGCTGAATCAATGTTGGCAAACTGGCTGTTGCTGATTGAATTTTAGAAGCATGGAACTGTCACCTTCAGAAGATGAACTCATACAATGTTGTACGTGGCTAAATGGGTTCTGTTGGTTGCATCATTCTCTGACCAAAGAATTGTCAGTCACCACCCCTCTGGAATTTGTAATATAGAAAATCTTTACCCTCACTATCTATCCATCTTTTTCTCTTCCACATTTGTCTCCCTTTCTTTCCTCTTTCCTATATCACTATTCATCTCTCTTTTGTGCTCATGTATATATTGTCTTCCATATCTGTCCCTGCCAGCCTCCTGGTCAATAGATCTATGTATGTCTTATCATCTTCTATCGATGTGTGTCTCTTTACTATCTACAAACCTGCCTTCTCTATATATCTGTCCATTCATCTACATATATTTATTATTTCATCTTTTTCCACTTTCCCAATTGTCTAAAAAAGGTATCTGGAATTTTATGTTATCAATTCAGGTTTGTACAGTGATGATTCCAATTCTTTCTATTTCTAACATTGGGTTTTAATTGGCCTTTTGCCATCTTCAGCTTTACTGAAAATCTTACTAGTTTTCTTCTTCTTTCAGGTCTGTCTGAATCTCCACCTTGAATCCTGTCTCTCTTCTTGGGCCCAAAGACAAAGCATGAGTTGATGTCCTTGTCCCCCACCCCACAGACTTAAGTTCAGCAGTCCCTTGGTCTCCTCTGGCTGTACTTATTGAGAACGTTCTTTACTTATTGTGGGGTCTGATCATCTGAAAATGCTGATATTCCTAAATATGTTGGTTCCATTTGTCTGTTATTCCCATTCTGACACCATACATGAAAATCACAACTTTTGAATAGGCAGTTTCGGAGATGTTTTCTGTCCCAGGCCTTTTCTATTGCTAGCCACACAGCAGGTGCCCCACACACCAATTTTTCACGTCTGCCTTAATTGTTCTTACTTTACCAGGACTGTAGTCTTGGAACATTTAAAAGTTAGAGATGAGGAGAAGGTTGTGTCTCTGTAAGGAATATACCCATCTAAGACATCTCAAAATGCAGTTCCTGGGGCGCCTGGGTGGCTCCATTGGTTAAGTATTTAAGTATCTGACTCTTAATTTCGACGCAGGTCACGATCTCACAGTTTGTGAGATTAAGCCCAGTGTCTAGCTCTGTACTGACAGTGGGAGCCCGCTTAGGATTCTCTCTCTGCCCCTCTCTTTGTCCTCCATTCTTCTCTCAGAATAAATATATACACTTAAAAAAAAAAGCAGTTCCTGATGAGGACAACCTGGCTCCTCCATTTCTGTCTCATGAAGGTCCTGAGGCCCTTCAGGAGATATTGGCTTTGACTGTGGAAGGAGTTCTATCCATTATGATGATGTAAGGATGTTCCTTACAGACATAAAGGTGGAAGTTCTTTACTAGGTCAGCAAACAGGCACACAGTCCTAGTTTAGGGGCTTGTTTAAATCTTTTTACATGTTTCTTTTCATTAATTAATCATATTTGAATGTGCCTGGAGAAAGATGCAGATACGGCAGTACTATCAACCCTAGAAGGACAATGTCATTTGTGAAAGCTGCATGTCCCATCATGGAGATGGACCCTGTGATTTTTATTCATTTTCCTATTGCTAGACTTCTGGCTTCTTTATGTTTTCTCTACAAAGGACATCTTTATAGATGAATCCTTGCCCACATTATTGATTATGTCCTAATAACAGATTTTTAAATTTCTAATCAGTGAGACAATGAAACGGACATTTTCAGATTCTTAAAATATACTGACAAACTGCTTTTGAGAAGCTCTTTGCAATTAAAGGGTTTACCAACAGTTTTCCAGAGTACCTATATTTCTTTCTGATAATATTATTGGGTTTTTTTCTGTTAATCTACAGTTGAAAAACAAGAGGGGACCAGCACATTTAAAAAGACAAAGGTAGAAGAGTAGACTGTGCAGAGCACGTGGCCTTGGGAAGCTTACACTCCAGTGGGAGAGGCTAGTCCAGCAGGTGTCTTGTAGAAGATAAAGTCGGACCCTGAGGTCCTTCGGTGGCTGGGGCGGTACTTGCTGGGCTTTCTCACTGGGACGTGGCTGAGCTGAATTGGGGGAGGGGACAGTCTTATCTAAAAGAAGAGCACCTGGGTGTCTCACTTGGTTAAGCATTGGACTTCACCTCAGGTCGTGATCTCATGGTTTGTGAGTTTGAGCCCCACGTGGGACGTGGTGCTGACAGCTCTGTTTTTTTCTTGAAAATAAACAAACATTTAAAAGAATATTTAACAGAAGAGCTTCTCAGGCAGAAGAAAGATGGTGTGCCACACACACTAAGGCCCGCACAGATTGTGACCTTGAGAAACAGAAATCTTGAGATACAGAGGTGCCCATGACATCCAAGGGCAGGGGCTGAGCTGCACAGAGACACGTGGAGAGTTCAGATTTTAATAATGATTAACCACTTTTAGAGAATCTTGTTAAGCAGAGTAAGCATGGTCTAATGGCTTTTCATGTATTTTCTCTGGTCTACACTGAGAGAGATTACATTTATAAAAATGACTCCACTTGCTAAGGAGGAAGCAGACCATGAGGGGTGGGGATGGACACAGGAAAATCTGCTGGGGTTGTCACGTGGCTCACGAAAGGAATAAAGGGCAGTTCAGATGGTGAGAAAGACCCACCGGACTGAGATACAAATCAGCAATGAGCAATTTCTTAGTATCAGTATTTCCCAGGAAATATTTGGAACTTATTTATGCTTCAATTTTTTGTCGTGTGTCTGAAATTAAAGTGTAACTGGTGTCCTAAATTTTGATGAGCTGAATCTAAAACCATGGCATGAGGCATTTCAATCATTTTAGAGGAAGAGATTTCGGTTAAGAAGACTGAGACAGAGCATATGGGGTTATAGGAAGAAAACAAGGTGTGACGCCTAATTTTGTGTTGGCTGGCTGGGCGAAGGTGCCCAGGTAAGGGTCAAACATTATTCTAGAAGTTTCTGGGAGGTTGGTTTTGGATGAGATTAACACTGAAATTGATGAACTTTGAGTAAAGCAAACTGTTCTTCATCATGTGGGTGGGCCTTGTTAAGTGAAGGCCTGAGTAGAATAAGGACTGATCCCCCTTCTGCACCTCCCCCCAGCAAGGAGTTGTGCAGCAAAGAATCTTTGGACTTGACCTACAGTCTCCTCTCGGCCTCCAGCCTCCCAGCCCAGCCTGCAGATTCTGGACTGACCCCTTGTATAATCACACGAGCCAATTCCTTAAAGTAAGTCCTCTCTCTTCCCTCTCCCTCCCTTTCTCTCTCTCTCTCTCTCTCTCTCTCTCTCTCTCTCTATATATATATATATATATATATATATATATATATATATATGTATATATATACATATAGGAAACTTTGACCTGAGCCATGATAGAAGAAAACATGGTATCTTATCATTTTATTTGTGTTTATTTGATCACTTGTGAGCTTCCCATTTTTTCATAATTATTAACCATTTCTAAGTTCTTTATAACTGCAGCTTTGCAGGAATGTGGCAAAGCCTATCTTTTCTGACCCAAATATCTAGGACTTAATTTTGGCAGATGCTTTTGGTGCCCCCTTTGGTAAATAAATGTAGTGCCAGGTAGCCATCAATGCTTCGATGAAAAGCAAGATAAGCATAAGGGGACAGGCAGGGACTGTTATTGTGAGAAGAGAAGTCTGTGGAAAGACAACATCTGAGCAGAGACCTAAATAAAGTGGATGAAAGAGAGAGGACACTATCGGGGGAAGATCGCTGAAGCCGGAGGACAGCCATGCAAAGGCCCTGAGGCAGGAGCATGCAGACTTCTTACAGGGGACAGGTAGTGAATTACAATGAAAAGAGTTTAGATTCTTGTCCCAGCCCTGCCATTAACCAGCAGCTTCAAGTGGAACTATTCCCTTCTCATCTTTCAGTATCAGTTTCTTAATCTGAAGAACAATGGGAGTGAATAAGTGACTCTTTTAGGTCCTTCCTTCGCTCTAACACCTTATAATTCTAGCAATGAAGGAATGCTGTAATTGTCATTTTTCTCCCCCAGCAGGGTCTCATTTTCCATGATTGCAGTTTTACACGTCAGCCTCTACTTGTCCGCTATGCTTTTGCTTTCAAACAGGTAGAGAAGTATTTTCTTTAGAGGTTGAATGTCAGAAAACAACGTGGTGTGATGTCGGACGCTTGGTCTGGGGTGAATGGGAAGGCCTGCTCTCTTCCCAACACGCTGGCATCTAGTGCGTGTTTGTACACATTCTGTGAAGGGCGGGGCCCAGAAAGACACGGTTTTTTCCCAGAGAAACGATTAGACTACGAGGGAAAAAAAAAACGGAGCCTTGTAATTTATGGCTCTGTGTTAACAGGGAGCAGAGTCAACATGCAAAGCCACCTCTGCGCTGATAAGAAGTTGCTTCAGAGACGGACCTTTCATGAGGCACAGACATAACAGCATATAGATGGAGACCACATTCTCCTTTGTCCCGAGACAATTAAGAGCTTGTGGAGGAAACCCAAATATCCGAGTTCTTTCCAATGACGGCTACGCAAAATAAAAGAACACGTTTGCTTTATTCTGTTATAGAATTTGCCAACATAGTGAACTTGCTCATGTTGCCCCCGCCTGAAAAATACAGGAAATTGGCACCAAGTGAAGTCCTCCTTCGAACTCTTGTTTGTTTGTTTGTTTTCAGGACAGAGAGGAAATTTGAGCCTGGAGAACAACATGCAAATGGTAAATGAATGGGGAAAAAAAGGGCATTGGTTTCTTTCCTTTTTAAAAAAAATATAGTTGATTTATGTTTTTTAAAAATATATAGTTTATTGTCAAATTGGTTTCCATATAACACCCAGTGATCTTCCCCACGAGTGCCCTCCTCATGCATTACGGCCCCAGGCAGGGAGTCCAGAATCTTATACAGGAGGGAGCACTCTCTTACTTCCTCTGAGCTAAAAGGTGGGAAAACTCTGAAATTATCTTTCGAGAAAACCTGGATCTTCTGGCCAGGGGGAAGGAAATGACCTTTCCAGGCTTCCTCCAGCCTGTTTACAGACCTAAGGTCAAGCCTGGAAGGGCTGGTGGATTCTCAGCATCTCCCCTGAAACTGTGGGAAGGTGTTCAAAGGATTGAAATTTGCATGCAAAGCAATAGATATTCAAACCCATGCAGCCCCCCTCCGTGTAACAGAGAAGATAAAAGCTGCTTCCTTTCAAAGCTTCAGGTTAAAGATGGAAGAATCAGCCAACATGTAATCGTATCGCGGAGCACTCAGAAAGGAGAGGAGGGAGGTCAATGATATCCAAATATCCATCTGCACTTAGGAAAAAAAATTAACCCCTGAAAAACGACTTTGAAAAACCCAAGGAATGTCTCTGTCTAAGGTTCTCAAAGGAGTTGTCAGAGGGGGAGAGGGGCATGGATTTTGACTCCAGGGAACATTTTCAATGTCTGGGGACATTTGGGTCATCACAACTGGGAACGGGAGGGATGCCGCTGGCATCTAGTGGGCAGAGGGTACCACGACCCTGCTGAAGGACCTACAGTGTGCAGGACTGTCCCCGCAGCAAAGAAGATCCAGCCCCAAAGGTCAAGAGTGCCCAGATTGAGAATCCTCGTCGAAGGATTCCATGCTGGCACTTAGTTCCGGATCCTTCACTGGCTCGAGTATTCCCTGGGAACTTCTACTCCAACCTCAAAGTGAAGCCCCAGGGCTTTTCCATGTTCAGCTCAGTGCCGGTAACTGCTTGGCCCAGTCTGTTAATTACGAAAGCCATACACCAAAGAATTCCCGACCTGGGCTAATTGATTCCCCCAAGAACCTCGTATCTGCTGTCTTTGCGGTCAAGGAGAGCCGATGTATGAGGTAGTTAAAACCTATCTGTGTCCTTCTTTGTAAATAAATTGTTTAGAGTTCTCAGATTTCTATCTAAATAGTTACAAACTTTATCAGGCCCTGCTGTAGTGTTGTTCAAAATAGGATCCTGCAATTATTACTCAATTGCCGCCTTGGAAATGAGACAGTCAGGCGCCGCTGGCACGGCCCCAGGACAGCATTCTGCTCCAGATACCTATCAGGGAAAGTCTTCAACTTGATGCTTCCAGCAGGGCACAGGACATTCTTTGTAACACACCTCTGTGTGATGAGAAGAACTGACTGCTTTGTATTTGTAACGGTCTCCTGAAGAAGATGGAGCCCCGGGCTTGCCGCCTGGCTCTGCATGTCCGTGTCCGCTGCAAACCACAGACAGCACCCACCTTGCTGTCCCACATCCTTGGAGACCATGCAGGGCACCAGAGGCTGACGTGGTACCATTTGGTCAGCCTGGGACTCTTGACCCAAGGGAGCTTTTTATAAGAAAGCATTTACTTTGTCTTCCAATTACTTTGGTCTATTTCAGCAGGGGAAACCCAGAGCTATACTTCAATTTAGCATCAATATCCTAAAAATGTCAGGCCATGCCTGGCCGGTATTTGTCTTTTATCCTTTTATCATTATCTGCCCCAACGAGGAAGCGTGGGCCACAGTAAATCTCCACATCTGATCTATTTGCCATTAACAGGAGCCACTATTAAAAAAACATTTAAAAGCTTGGCGATTTTGTTCCATTTATTTTTTAAGTTTATATTTTTATGGTTCTTGGTAGGATTAGGAAGGAAATTAAAATGATCTGCTGATAATCACTCAATATTTGCATATACTTTTCTACGTATGTATTTATAAATTTGATTTATATGATGTACACTTTTTGAATTTGCTATTTTTATTGTACTGAAAACAAATTTTCATATGATTTCATACCTTTTTCTGTTAGCTTCTTATGAATGTATAATATTCCATTATAAGTACATAGGTAATCAGATTTATTGAAACTATCTTGCCAACTGTTTAGGCTATTTTTAATGTGTCTCTGATAGAAAAACTCAAAATGGTCAAAAGACCTAAATGTGAGACCTGAAGCCATAAAAATCTTAGAAGAGAACACAGGCAGTAATTTCTCCAACATTGGACATAGCAACATTTTTCTAGATATGTCTTCTGAGGCAAGGGAAAGAAAAGCAAAAATAAGCCATTGGGACCACATCAAAATAAAAAGCTTCTGCACAGCAAAGGAAACAATCAACAAAATTAAAAGACAATCTACTGATTGGGAAAAATATTTGCAAATGACATCTCTGATAAAGGTTAGTATCCAAAGTACATAAAGAACTTATACAACTCAACACCAACAACAACAAATAACCAATTAAAATGGGCAGAAGACATGAGCGGACACTTATGTGAAGAAGACAGCCAGACAGCCGGCAGACACACAAAAAGATGTTCAACATCACTCATCATCAAGGAAATGCACATTGAAGCCTCAAATTAGGTATCGTGTCTCCTCACACCTGTCAGGATGGCTAAAATCAAAATCACAGAAAATAAAATGTGGCAGGGTACATGCACAGCTAATCCTCCATTTCATGTACTTTTTATTTTTTTGAATGCATTCATATTGTGAAATGTTCGAATTTTTGCCTTTTTTGTCAAAACACACTAGCACACTAGTAAACAATCATTTGTCAAGAAAAAATGTCAATGTAGATTAAATAAAGCAAATAATAGAAGTTTTTTTTTTTTTTTTGCAGTGGAGATTTTGCTACTTAGCTGAAAGCAATGTATTCCTAAATGTTACTCTAAGAAGTTATACATATGTAGGGGCGCCTGGGTGGCTCAGTCAGTTAAGCAACCGACTTCGGCTCAGGTCGTGATCTTATGGTTCGTGGGTTTGAGCCCCTTAACAGGCTCTGTGCTGACAGCTCAGAGCCTGGGGCCTGTCTTCAGATTCTGTGTCCTCCTCTCTCTCTGACCCTTCCTTGCTCGCACTGTCTCTCTCTCTCTCAAAAGAAAGAAAGAAAGAAAGAAAGAAAGAAAGAAAGAAAGAAAGAAAGAAAGGAAGAAAGAAAGAAAGAAAGAAGTTGTATGTAGTGACCTTCCCTCCCACCAAAGAGGAAACCCCCAGAGAAGCCTTGCCCTTTTATGGGGTCTATTTATATCTTATATTGGCTCTGATGCCCTGCATGGACTAGAATTCCCACAGGGTGTGCCCCTACCGGTCACTGGAGTGACCGTGTAAAATACAGTGCCTGGTGTGTTTCAGTCAGTTCAGTGAGTTTCTTCCATGATGCCCCAGAGCTCATGTTTGCACATACCGACATTCAATGCTTCCCCCAAACCTATAAACTGATGCTGGCTTTCCAAACGGGAATCTCCCCAGGAGAGATCCCCTTCCTTCCTGAACTTCCTTTCCTCAGTTGCCCGCCCTGCCACCCTATACAGGTGAATAACTCTTAAAGGTTTGCCCCACGAGGAGCCAAGTCCACCCTGTCTCCCAGCACACCACGCCCCAGCCTGTTCATTTGGAAAATTACTTAAAAAGTACAACAGACAGCACACGTGTGATTTATTATTGCTCGGTATCCATTTTCTTACTGTATTCATCAAATTCCATCCAAATATGAGGTTTGGCAATAAGACGACTAGATGGCTACAGCTTTCCAACGGATCACACAAAGGAAGACCCTCTGGGTGATGGTCGTACATGATGTGATTAAGTTATTTTGCTTGTCATTGTGTTGCTTGCGCACCACAGTAAAACATGTTTAGCTGCCTCTTAAATATGCCTGGATGTTTCTAGTGATCGTGGCAACACAAGCCAAAATACTTTGGGATTTTGAATCATATTGGGTGTAATCGTGAACGTGATAGCCTATATTGCCATTGGCCATTACGTCCTCTGAAAAGCTGTGAGTTTTCAGTACACACATTGGTTTTCCCGGGGTGTGAGTCACAATGAAGGGGAAATACTTCTTTAGTGAGCTTGCTCCCTGCCAGCCGAAGCGGCAGAGATCTTCACAGGTATCTGTATCCAAGTCTCTGTACTCAATATCAGACACCCACAGAATGTCTCCTGTCTCGCACCCCAAGAAACGAAAAGTACCACACATGTAGGGAAGTAGTCAGTGCTCAGAAACAGAGACAGGGATGGGATCGTCAGCGCTTATTGTATACGGATCACATTATCCTTCATGCCACCTTCCCTGGAGGGGAGAGGGGTCCACAGAAGGACAGCCCATTACGGTAGTCAGTTTTAATCTTTCTGTTCATCTCTGTGCATTTTGGTTTTTTAACCTATAAAAAGAATATTTGTGGGGTACCCGGGGTAACTCAGTCACTTAAATGTCTGACTCTTGATATTGGCTCAGATTATGATCTCACTGCTGTGGAATCAAGCCCCACATCAGCTCTGTGCTGAGCATGAAGCCTGGTTAAGATTCTCTCTCTCCCTCTGCCCCTTCCCTCCTCTCCCTCTCTCTCTCTCTCTCAAGAAAAAAAATGTATATTTGTTAGAGAAGGGAATCAAAGTTATGGGGATTCTGGTTCAGCAATGACACCTGAATTATCCAACCACCAGCAGATTTATTGGTCATTCTGCAGACATTTTAAACCTCCTTGGTACCTGTGGCATAGAGGGGGTTGGAGGGTCAAAGATCTGAAGACACAACGCTGACCTTTGAGGCTATCATTGCTAAGAGACTCAGCCCACTGTGTAAGTAGATTATCAATAATCAATGTGTAATTGATCATTATGAAATAAAAAGAAAGGACACCCCACACAGATGAGCTTTGCATAGAGGGTAGGGCTTCAGATTTGACACAGAAGTGACCATGAGTTGTCCGTGAATGTAAACACAAAGGGAAAGAAACCACCCCCAAATTATTCCATCTCCTTCTTTCTAACAAAGTTATTGTCTCTCACACCACAGAGTATCACGGCAAGTAGAACATTCATACAGGCAATAGGAAATGTTAACAATTTAAAATTCAACATGTTTCATCCAGACAGTCAATTTTCTTAGTATATAAAGTTAAGGGTTGCAAAAGAATTGTGCAAGTGGCCTGGGAGTTGCAGAGAATCAGAGCGTGGATTTTGATAGAATTGTGTCCTCGGTGCATAACTACCTTTTGGAAAAAGGATATCAGAAAAACAAATAACAAAATATTTTCCCAGTCCTTTACTAACTTTAAGGAAAATCTAAATTGGGGGCAAGTTCTTAGAAAATAAGCTTTTTTTCTATTAAAATATAAATATTTGATCTCAGGTAGTGTTATGGGCTGACTTATGTTCCCCGACATTCATATGTTGGAGTCCTAACCCTCAGTAACTCAGAATGTCACTGTATTTGGAGATGGAGCTTTTTAAGAGGGGATTAAGGTAAAATGAAGCCATAGGCTGGGCTCTAATCCAATGTGACTGATGTCCAAAGAAGAGATTAGAGCACAGATACACTCAGAGGGATGACCATGTGAAGACACAGTCATAAGGCGGTCATCTACACACCAAAGAGAGAAGCCTCAGAAAGAATCAACCCCGGAGACACCTTGATCTTGGATGTCCAGCCTCCAGAACTGTGAGATGATTAATTTCTGTTGTTTGAACTCCTCAGTCTGTGATCTTTGTTATGGAGTGAACAAATATAAATAGTGTTTCAAGAAGAGATATGGAACATCTCCAGCCCAAAGACTTTCAATCTGGAGAGAAAAAATGAACCTTCTAGTTTGGATCCTCAGAAGGGTGACTGTTACGTAGGTACAGGGAAGGGACATGACCTTCCTTTGTGGGCCGTTGCTCTGATGTTCATATGAAAGAGAGGGTCCTGTGTTCTAAAAGTAAAGACAGACAAGGGAAGGGTTAATAAGAAAGCGAGGAAGCACAAAGTGTCTAGGTCCAAGGGCACAGTTTGCTCCACAAATCACATCCTAGACTTAGCGTCCCAAGATGCAGATTCCGATTTTCATGGCTGGGACTCAGCGTGTACGAGCTATGAGAGAGAAAATGAGACTTTGGAGAGCAGCACCTGGGGACATCTGCTGGGTGGCTGAGCCAGGAGGCTGAAGGGATAGTAGATTTGTCTCAGTGTCACCGAACATCAACTAAGGGCCTTTCTATGCCACAAACCAAAAGGGCCAAATAGTGATCAGACCTAGAAACAAGAGAAGAAGCTGTCTGCGGGAAGCTGAGAGGTGTTTAAGCCCTTTCATTTGGAGTTGAGACAAGATTCTTCATGACTCCCTCCCTGGGGGGTGCGTGTCATTCCTCTTAGACCTACTGACCAACAGAAACACTTGTGTCCAGAGAACTTTTTTTTTTTCAGTTTCTGTTAATGTTGCATATCTGAAACATTAAAAATAAAATAAAAATAAAAAGGGGCACCTGGGTGGCTCAGTTGGTTAAGTGTCCCACCTCACCTCAGTCATTAGCTCACACTTTGCAGGTTCGAGCCCCACGTCAGGCTGTGTCCTGTCAGCTCAGAGCCTAGAGCCTGCTTTGTATTCTGTATCTCCCCCTCTGTCTGCCCCTTTCCTGCTCGTGTTCTGTCTTTCTCTCTCTCTCTCTCACTCAAAATTAAATAAACATTTAAAAAGTAAAATAAAGTAAATAAAGTGGCATTTCTGGAACAGGGAAAATAATGTAAGAAGGGTGGAGGGTCCTGGTCTGCAGAGACATGTCCTTTCTTGTTTTTGGGCAGGGGTGGGAGAGAATCCAACAGGTCTTCCGGTAGTGTTGGCATGGTGACATCCTAAGCCAGGCTGCTCTGGCGCTCTGCGGGCATGTGGAAGCCTGGGACAATAAAAATCTCCAAAAACAGGTATCCAGTGAGTGTTAGATGCCCTAGAGGAAGAGAAAGGCTGGCATTGCTATAGAACCTTCCCTGAGCCCCTAGCTCTCCCACCTCTTAGCCAGCAGTAGAATACAGCACAACACAGCGGCTCTCGAGAAGCATTTGGTCAGTGAGGAAAATGTTGATAGTGCACTGCAATGTTGGGAAAGGGTCTCTCCCAGTGGGCATTGGGCGAAGGACAGGGGAGGTGCTGGGAGGCAGTCCTTGGGGACATCATATTCTTTCCTGTATCAAAACATCCAACCTTTGCTTTTTGGGGGTAATAAAAGTGTAGCCAAGGGCTCGAAGGAAATTCAAGAACTGCTCGTTTCTGAGGGTGGGGAGATTACAATCAGGTCACTGTCTCCACATTTCCTTTGATAACAGATTTGGTGTGATCAAGGAGAAGCACCATCTGTTGAGTCACAGACCTTACGACCAGCAAGGCAGGCCGGAACCGCACGCGGCCCCATCCCAGCAGGCTCTAACTCTTTACCTCATGCTAAACCTGGACCGGCGCTATGACCTTACGCATTTGCTCCAAAACATCCATTCCTTATGGTTTTGCAACTTCTTTGTCTATGAATTCTCATGCCACTTTCTTTTTAAGTGCTTCTACACACAGGAGCAGTTAGAAGCACACGATATTAACCAGTTGAAAAATGCTGTGTAGACACACACACACACACACACACACACACACACACGGTGAGAGAGGAGAGATCTATATCCATACCTATGTCTATATCTATCATATATAGAGAGAGGGAGACAGAGACAGACAGAGAGAGAGAGACAGAGAAGTGGAAAGATGGAAAGAGGTAGAGAGGCAGAGAGAGAGGGAGACAGAGAGACAAAGACAGACAGGGAGAGAGACAGAACCAGAGAGAGACAGAGAGACAAACAGACAAGAGAGGGAAAAAGAAAGAGACTGGAAGAGAGGGCGGGAGAGGGGAGAGGGGCCTGGAGCTGGGCGCTAATTGGAGCAAGCGTGCGGATGAGGCTGCTGCTTTGGCCCAGGTTCGGGTTGAGCGCCTCCTGTCAGGACGAGGAGGCCCCCTCCCCCGGGAGGGCAGCGAGCTCAGCTCAGGACTCAGCCGTCATCTCATCCTCCCACTTGGGCTCATTTACCGAGAGCATCTCGAAAAGTCAGTCATGGGGAAAAGGGGAAATGCAGAGTGACAACCCCACCACGCAGAAAGTTCTCTGCCGCCCCGGCTTGTCAACTGCACAAACAAGGGGGAAGCACACTTTTCCCCGTGGGTCACCAGTAAGCATCACCGGTGGGCTTGGAGAGGTGGGCGGAGAGGTGGGCCCGGCCAAGCCTCTCCTGTGGGTGCTGGCCATGCAGGCTAAATGGGTCCCCAGGGGTCCCGCGCGCCCAGCAAAGGCCAGACCACAGCAATCAGCGGGTTAGTTATTTACCATAACTGTATACAAAACCACAAGCATCCCGAGTTCCCTCAGACACACCCGAGACACGCTCTCTTTATTAAAGCCCGTCAGGGTTTGTACTGCACTGCATGCCTTTGAACTCCAGCAAATCCAGGCTGCCTGAGTGAAAAGCCAAACCGGTCTGTCACACGAAACACCCAGAAACCAGATCCAGAGGCAGGCGACAGCGTTTTCCTCTCCAGGCCTCCCCACCTTTCACTTGTTTTTTAAAGTTTATTTATTTACTTTGAGAGAGAGAGAGAGAAAGAGAGAGACCTAGGTGTGGGCAGAGAGAGAGAGAGAGAGAAGGAGAGAGACTGAGAAAATCCCAAGCAGGCTCCACACTGTAAGTGCAGAGCCCAATGTGGGGCTCAAACTCACAAACTATGAGATTGTGATCTGAGCCAGAATCTAGAGTTGGATGCTTAACCGACTGAGCCACCCAGGTGCCCCGCCTTTCACTTTTACTTAGAATTGATCTTTAACTACAGTTGAGTATTCAAGCTTAAAGCAATGGGTGGCTGTAAAATACTTTAATCATTCATAGAGTTTTAGTGGCGTGTGACTTCTCTGGTCTCCTTCACGTTAATGAACACAGAACACATCACGGTGACCCATCACTATTAATCACAGCAATGGCGGAACTTAGAGATTCATGTCATCCATCCTTTCCAGGCCTTTGGACTGAGATCATAGTTCCTGGCTGTTCTTATTGGTTTACTTATTTTTACTTTGCCCTTTTCCCCAATATTTTGCTTTTTTAAAGTATCTTTTTAATGTTTATTTATTTTTGAAAGAGAAAGAGTGCAAGTGGAGGAGGGGCAGAGAGAAGGAGACACAGAATATGAGGCAGGCTCCAGGCTCTGAGCTGTCAGTACAGAGCCCGATGCGGGGCTCAAACCCCCAAACTGTGAGATCGTGATCTGACCTGAAGCTGGACACTCAACCAACAGAGCCACCAAGGCGCCCTTTTTGCTTTTTCAAAGCAATTATATATTCTGTCACATGGATGTCAGGTCAAGTTCTAATGCCCATTGACCAACAAAACAAGCCAATACATGGAATTTTCAGCTTTCAAACAGATATTTGCTGTAAGATGAGTCAGATGGAGAGTTTAGTCATGACCAAAACAGTGATAATGTGTAGGATGGAGGGGTCTTGCTTCCTATTCTAAAGAATTATCCAACTTGAATTTTGACTGTGGCCCGACCACCTTGTCCAGGTTGGTGCAGGATTTTCTTGGTTTTAGCACTAAAAGTCTCATGTTCCAGGAGCACCCGCAGTCCTGGGCAAGCCAGCTACTCACCCTACTATGCCACATTCATTCTTTGGCTCAAGTACATGCTTTTAAGATATCAAGAATAAGTAAGGGGTGCCTGGGTGGCTCAGTCAGTTAAGCATCCAACTGTGGGTTTCAGCTCAGGTCATGATCTCACAGTTCATGAATTTGAGCCCTGCATTGGGCTCTGCGCTGACAGCAGCACAGAGCCAGCTTCAGATTCTCTGCCTCCCCCCCCCACCACCGTCCCCTTCCCTGCTCGCTCTCAAAAAGACAAATAAGTAAACTTAGAAAAAAGATATCAAGAGTAAGACATAAGAAGACAATCAAGCATGAACCGTGGCATGAATTAGGTGGAATGACCCCCAATGGCAGAAGACCAGAGAGCCCACGCCAAGGGTCAACTGGACATCTACATGTCACCCCATGTCTGAGTTCGGAGTAGCTGGAAGCCATATCTGCACCTGCTACTTAAACTGTAGGAATGTCTGTGTCCTGGCCACCTTCTCTGGGGCCTTTCCTCCTTTGGAGCGCCCACAGGCTGGCTCAAGACCAGGACCCTCCCTCTGGCAAGATACAAGTGGCCAAACTGCACTTGACCAGGGTGTAGTACAACTGTCCGGAGAAGAGGGCAACTCTGTTCTGTCCTCACCGGCCCTGCTGGGCCCCTGAGTTCCCTCTCGAGGAGCAAGACGGGCAGAATCTCTGTAGAAACTAGATCATACGGACCATGTGTACACCGTCCTGGACAGCATGACATCCGAATGCCCTTTGAACACCCTCCGGCCCCGGATCATGATGCCTTTGTCCCCCGAGCAAGGAAAGCAGAACGTGTATTCCACACGTTTCCATTCACTTTCTTGACATCTTTCAGACAAAGGTAAAAAAGTTAAAATGAAAGATAAGATAACAGAAGAAATGAGAAAAGTTCTGCCTATGTATTAAAAAAAAAAGATGTTTTCAGATCTCTGTTGTAAGGAAACCCCTTTGTCCCGATTTCTAATTGTATATAAAAATACAATTTATGAATTGCCCCCGCTTGCTGAATTGCTCAAGTAGGTCAGTGATGAGAAAATTCTGAGATGTAGGCCCAGTGCACTTGCATCTTCATCAGTCATCCAAGTTTTCATTTCAGCTCAGGTCATGACATCACAGATTGTGGATCGAGCCCCGCATCAGGCTTTGTGCTGACAAAGCAGAGCCTGCTTGGGATTCTCTCTCTCAAAAGAAATAAACTTTAAAAAATAACAAAATAAAATAATTTTTTAAAAAACCTTCAAGTTTAGAAGTTGAAACTGTCTACTCCTTAGCCCTGGCATGGTTTAAAGAGAGTTTGGAAAGAAATCAGAAAGTCCGAAGAATGTTGGAAGGTGCAAAAAGAGATCATGTAATCCATCTGAGGGTCTAATGTTTGAAAGGGAACTTGGAGAGGGACCATCCTTCCCTTACTGGGTAAAACATCCGAGGCCCAGAGACATGAAGAGGACTTGCCCAGAGTCACACAGGCAAGAAGCAGCCCAATTATGCCAGAAATATTGGTTATTCTTTGTCAGCTCCTTCTAGAAAATTACACTGCCTACATATTTAGACTTCGAATTCTAAATTCTAGAAGGTAAAACCTAACTTAATATGTGAAAGGGGATAACACATTTCTAATAATTTATCAGAATTTAATTCCAATGAAGAATTCATAAGCATCTCTCATGTTGGTCAGCTTCCCTCTGCAACCAGCTCAAGCTGTTGCTGCCTCTTGCCCACCTGCTCGACAAGATTCCTGATGTTACTCAACAGCCACTCAACGCCATCTTTCCAATCAGTTCTCCAAGCAGACAGCATGATCTTTGTTTATGCAGATCTGATCTTTTCCCAGTGATCCTGCTCAAAACTCTGGTCTCATTGTCTTTAGGATAAAGACCCAAATCTGAAGACCTAAAGGGACCTGGAAAGCTTGGCCCCACCTCATATCTCCACCCTCCTCTTCTCCTGTGTTAACCTGCCTTCAACTATGGCCCCAACAAATTCCCCCTACAAATCCTTTCCTTCCCTTAGAATTCAGTCGTTATCACTTCTTGGGAGGGTCCTCCATGTCTCCTGCTATACTGGGCCCACACCTTCATTCTAATGCTACTTTACTCGTGTGATCGTCTTGTGAGTCACATTTGTCTCCCTTCTCGGATTCCATGAGGACAGGGTCATATCTGTGTTTGCTCACAGTACCTGGCATATATTAAGTCCTCAATAAATATCTGTTTGGTATACAAATGTATGAATGGTTTCTTTTTAGTGATTTCTGTTTCACTCTTTGTATTTTGTAGCCTATCAAAGACAAGTCGTTTGCATTTATCAGTGTTTTATGAATAGAAACTCTCAGTACTTATTTAAATGTTGACTATCAACTGAGATGAAAATACAGAAGATGTGCTAATAACATTTTCAGGTAAAAAAATGGAAAAGTTGGGAGAGACAGCTGGGTAGAAGAATAAAGACTGTAGAAGTTCACATCAGATGGGAATGACTGAATAAATGCAAGGTCTTGGAGTGAAATTCAAGCAGTCAATTCCACAGCAGGCACTTGTCCAGTTCTGAAGTCCCAAAGGTAGGCAGCGTCCCTGAATTCAAAGAGCTCACAGCTGGTGGCAATATCAAATGTGGGCATGACCTCATCACAGCACTCCATGTGTTCATATCCACTGTCAAATTACAAGCTCCCTTCAATGGTGCCCCTTTTCCAGGAGAAGACCTGATGATTGTGGACCCACCAGCCATAAGACAATAAATGACAACTCCAGTCCCAGTTCGTGCCCTTGAACAAAAGATTGATATAGTTTTTGTTTAGGAACTTTTAAAAGTGATTTGGTGATACATTTTGTCTCCACATGTGATGACTTCACAAAGAATAGCACTATCTATACACATCTATTGAACCCTCTTGTGAGCACACTTTTCCCCACAACTAGCTCTCTAAGTCTCAGGTCTTTACTTACCCTCACTGGGGCCTGGCTACCCTTCTCACCAGACAGTCACCCGCATGCTGTCTACTCACTTCCTGGCAGACTTCTGCAGAAATGAAGCGAGCATTTAGACACATCTTAGTCCACATCAGGCAAAGCCACCATCAAGGTACTCAACCGTCATCTTGATCGATGAAAATACAAAACCAAAAAAAAAAAAGACAAACTTTTTAAAGAGATTATAGACCTCTGATCTCTAATAGAAGCAGTAATATAATGCCTGCCTAAAATGCCACCTTTGTTTGATTTCATTAATATAGTCTCTCCCTGACTGGAGTGGACAGAAGGAGTTTCCAAAGCTGTGCTTTGAATGGTATCATGAATGTCGTTATAGCTTAAATTTGGGCAGCCCACAGCCCTGCACAAAACAAAAACAAAAACAAAATAAAACAAAACAAGAGGTCCATTTATAGAGATTCTTGCATATTTAATCCTGATCAGGCTCCAAAGTGAAAGAATTTTGTTCATGCTGCTCTTTCCCTGTTATAGATATTCCTCGGGGGCTTGGACATGGCTAATTTCCTTTCCTCTATATCTGTCAATTTGGATAAAATAGGAAAAACCCACCTTGCAAAAAAAAAATTGATACTAGAAATAGAATAAGCTAGGAAGTTCTGTGATTGATTTATTTAAAGCATTAGAATTATGTTCCAACTTCCAATACACGGTCTCCCCAGGTAAAGCGGAGAATATTCAATATGGTGCCGTTGGATTGGCAAAAGAGAGATTATGTTTGGCAAATGGTTTAGGAGCAGAAGATAGTGTCTTAAGACTCTCTGAAAATACCAGAAAATATAAGGAAAACCAAGCCCAAAACTGTGTTGTGGAACTATCTTGGTGTTCATATTGTATAAATATATAAATACACATATAGTGCCTTCATTATTCAGAATTATGTCTATTCTTTTCCAATGCCATCCAATTAGATTTTCCTCCTGACAGAAGTTGGTTCCATGTAATAAATTTGTTAAATTCTGTCAACACTCACAAGACAGAACTTGCAAGATCTCGCCGAGTGCTCCCATTACACCTCGTCCATTCCCAAGCAGAGAAGAGGACGCGGCAAAAATGAGAAGACAAAGATCCTCCTCATAAGAAAAAGAAGTAGGTGTTTGAAGAGTCAGAAAGATTAATATTTCCTCCTCTTTTGTGGATCAGCTCACACCCTTGGGGCCTCATTTTCAAATTGGCTGAAAAGGAAAGGATGAAAGAGCTCACAAATGTGCGGCATAATTAGTCTGGATATACTGCAGCGAGACATTAAAGGTCAATAATTATTGTCGGTGGAGAGTCCCTTGTTAGATATCAAAGCACAGAGGCTACATGCATGGCCCGGGGTTCCATCAGAACAGCCACGGGCTCGGGGTGCAAGAGAGAGGATGCATCAGCCCCTCAGCTGGTTGCCTCCTGCCAGTGGCCATTAAGGCCTTATTGAAAATGAATTTCTTTTCGTTTTGAGTGAAGGGATTGATGGCTTCTGGCACAAGAAGTATAAAAGCCACTGCTACTTCTCAGTAAGGTCTAGATTTGAACTTTGAACAGAAGACTGAAAGTTTGAACTTGACCCAGTAAATTTGTCCTTTCCCTCTTCCCTGGATCTTCCGTGGGTCTCTCCACCCCCAAGATGTTAACCGTTGTGCATCACCTCACCACTGTAAGGTGTGCCCACACTCAGCCGCCATCTGGACCCTACTTTCTCAATTCTCAGGGAGGCAAAAAGTGGTTCTTGGTGGAGGAAGCAAAAAAACATTTTTCTTTTTATGGCTAAAGCAGGGATGTGCATACAATGTATAAACTCATATACAGTATAGCTGGGCTATAAACATTTCATGGGGGTGTGCTATGGCCTGAATGTTTGTGTCTCCTCCAATTCGTATGTTGAAATTCTAACTCCGAAATGTGATGAGTATTGGGAGGTGGTTGGAGGTGGGGGTGATTAGAACGTGAGGGTGGATCTCCCATGAATGGAATTAGTGCCCTTATGAAAGAGACCCCAGAGAGCTCCCTGGCCCTCCCGCCATGTGAGAACATAATCAGAAGACAGCCATCTATTAACTACCAATAGGTCCTTCATGGGCCATGTTGGTACCTTGATCTTGGACTTCCAGCCTCCATAACTGTAAGTAATAAATTCTGCTGTCCATAAACCACCCAGTCTGTGGTGTTTCGTTAGAGTGGCCAGATGGACTAAGACCAGGGGCGAGCTTTGTTCAACAAAAATGTGCGAAAATTCTCCTCAGAGGTACAATAAAAAAAAATTGTGGAATGTAGGCCTGGACTAAAAGCTCATTGAGAAAGGGGAGCTTGCCTTTTCATTCGTATTTAAGGAAAATGAAGTACCTTAATGAAATAAGATTTTGAAAAGGGAGGAAACAGGGCACACCTCCTCATAACCATTCCAGAATTGTTTCCCACCCTTAGTAATTTGCACACGTTTTGCGTGGTAATGGTCACCAAACACATGGCCCGCGTGCATTTTTACTTTCTAATCAGTGTATTTATCTTTCTCGTCTAAGGATTTTCTTTCCACAACACATTCTCCATAATTCTGGAGCATAAGGATGCTCTGTCCAGTCAAGAAGTAATTCAGTTTCCTTTTCTGAATCTACCTGAGGTCAAACAAATCCCAAGCATGATGCGGAGGCCTCTGAAGAGAGCATCATTCTCAAACACGAGTGTTTCTAGATCCTTGAAGAGGGTAAACAGGCAGTAGGTGTGAAGGGCTAGGCCCTTCTTGGGCAGCCTCTGGCTGCTGACCGACAGCAGACCCCAGAGAGGGGCCACAGAAGAGCAGGGCCAGGCCTCAGCTGGAACTTTGGGGAGCAGACAGAACCCCAGGAATCTCCTCCCATGTGGTCTGGTATGAGATCCTTCTCCTGAAGTTCCTGATGCCGAACATGAGGGACCAACTCTCAGTATCAGATTGAACAATTTATAAACCCTCTGACCCTTCACTTTTTACATTTTTTTTGTTTTGTTTAATTGATTTTTGTCCAAGAAATCCCCTGACCTCCTGTAGGTTTGCTCCACATGAAGTTCAACCCTGTCGTACTAAATATATTACATTTGGTTATAAAGTAAAACCTTGGATTGTGAGTAACTTGTTCTGTGAATGTTCTGCAAGATGAGCAAATATTTCTAATAAATTTTAACTGGGGAAACAAGCGATATCTTGGAATATGAGTGGTTCATGACGTCCAACATCACATGATCAGTAGTTCTTGAAATTTGCTCTGATACAAAGTGTTTTGGATGACAAGCCTGTTTCCAGAACAAATTCTACTTGCAAACCAAGATTTTACTGAAATTATAAATGATTGCTCCATATTTGAGTAAGACTGCTCAGAATTTTTATTTTTTAATGTTTATTTATTTTGAGAGATAGAGAAAGAGAGTGCATGCACAAATGAGCATGGCAGGGGCAGAAAGAGAGAGAGAATCCCAAGCTGTCAGCACAGAGGCAGACTAGGGGCTCAAAACCACAAACTACAAGATCATGACCTGAGCCAAAATCAAGAGGCAGATGCCTAAAGACTGAGCCACCCAGGCACCGCAAGACTGCTCAGAACTTTTGGACATGTAATCTCACAAACTGTAGACACCCATTTAAAACATGGATAGTACAAGGCAGAAGGCCAGGCTACAGAGCGACTAAACCCACGCCTTCCAATTTCAAGGAGCTTGACTAGGAATCATTTAACCATCTCCCATTTTTCTATCATTCAATACATTCATCTTGTCCAACTGTATACAAATTATTAGCAGCATTATAATAAACACAGTTGGACATGAAGAACTTTGCTATTTCCCTTGATGAAAGTCCTCAGTGAGCTATGACTTAAGGTGGCTTCTCACAGGCATTGCTGATAGCTGGATTATATATTCATCTTTGCATCTTTCAAAGTAACTCATATACCTCTTTGTCGTGGTCAGGGACCAAAACACAGAGTTTTCAAAGGACAGGAGTATTCGTGGACATGCTGAAGAGAGGCTTGCTGGTGTTGAGGTCACCACTTTTATGTCTGTGTTGACTAGAGTTGATATTGTAATGCATAGTCATTATCCGGAAACAGGGCAGTCATCTGAAGCATATTCTCTTTGCTCACTCCCTGGGGTAGCTGAAATGTTGGTTTCTGTTTGAGGCAGTAACAGGGGTCCTAAGATTAGGGGGTGTGAAGGACCTTCCAAAGACCCAAACCATTTCAGGTTCGTCCTGAAAGTTTAGATCCTTTCTGATCCCCCTGACATGGGTTGACAGGCTCAAGGTCAGCGTGGGATCCACTGGAGCTCCACAAAATCAGCTCCAAGTTCCAGCAGTTCTTGAATGAGCATGCACATCGTGGGGGGTTTTTCAAGAGAAACCAATTCAGAATCCGCCACCAAGCTTCCATCTCAGAGCTACCTAGAAGCTGAGGCCAGAAACGTTGGTGTCCTGGGGCTCCAGATTCCCAGGTGATACACAGACCAGCTATCTGTAGAATGACAATGTCTGGAATCCTCACACTGTATGGTTGTCGTTACAGAAGACTACCAAACTACCTTCCTCTACGGGCAATTGTCTAAATACAATACTAAAAGAGGTTTAAAAGTAGCCTCACTTTTCTCCCTTATTAAAAATATGATATAGATCCCAAATTATACCCTCTTTCCTGCATACTATCATGCATTTGCTTGCCGTTTAGAAGAATGAAGAGTTTTGTTCTTCTTGGAGGTTTGTGGCCAACAGGGACAGGATGGCCCTCAGCAGGTCCATCACCACATCGCCACCCCGACATTCATTCCTACGGAAGTGCCTAGGTCTTAGATGTTGAGTGCAGAAATAATTGTATTCAGGGCTGTCTAAACTAAGGAAAGTGCACTGCTTTCCCGTCTGGACATCAGAGATGGAAGAGCTCAAACCCTACCCTATAGATGAAGACCAAGGAAGACAATAACTTACAGCATCTGTGATGGCTCCAGTTTGCAATAGCCCCTTTGGAGACCTCACATACTAGCAGACCTGGTAGACAGCGCTGAGCTGAGCCCCTGGATGTCCATGTTAAGAAAGCACCATTTTTGTTTCAGTGTCGCTTCATATTATGATTTAAAAATGCTTATCATCTAACGTATTAAGTGTTAAAGCTTGAAATGTTCAATAGTCAAAACTCTGCAAAGACTTTATCATGACATTGTATTTCATTTCGTTTTCATGAGGTCAAGAGGACGTAGAAGGAAACTACAAAGTGGAAGTGACAGAAAAGGTGCAAAAATAATTGAATTTTAAAGCAAGAATACAATGCGGTAATAGAAGGGATCTCAGAGTCTAGTGGCTCCACCTGCACAGAGCCAGGTGAGCGCCCAGGAGAGATGGCCTGAGTGGTCCCACCCTAGATGTCTCCCGATGTCTGAGAATTGACCCCCAGGTCCTGGAGCATGGTAAGCAGGAAGTCTTGTCACACAAATCGTTTGCTGGGGGCATTTTTGTATACCCTCACTTTGGATAGAATCATGGCTCTTTTATTCCATCTGCATTAAGGCTTTCCTGACCATTTCTTTCCATCCACGCTGCACCTGCCCAGCTGTGCTTTCCTCCACCCCAATCCCTTCTTCTCCAGGTGTGTTCAAGTATGACCTTCGCCCCTTGCTCTGCAAATCTCATTCTTGCTACATAATGTCTACAACCTTACGTCTCCCTTTTAGTGGACATTTTCTCTAATTCTTGTCTTGATATGTTCATCTCAATAAAGGTCACCCTTCCCAAGTTCACCCTTCTGTGTCTTTCGGTCCTTCTCCTGAGTTCCTGTCTCTCAAATTTATTTTTCATTTTCACATTGGAAAGTCAGGGTAGTGCTGGTTATAGACTGTATCATTTAATCACACTGTAACCTTGAGTAAATGACTCAACCTTTCTGTGCCTCAGCTTCTTCCTCTGTAAAATGGGATTAAGATCAGTACTCATCTCAGTAGGCTGTCATGAGTACTAAGTAACAGAATTTATGTGAAATACTCAGTGCAGCTCCTGACAAACAGCCATCACTCCGGTAGCGTTAGATGGCATCCACAGGTACGTTCTGCATCCCTGCCCTCCCCCCTCCGCCTTCTCCTATTGCCAGGCTCCAGAACATTCTCATGTACCCTTTTCATTTATACTGACCTTTACTCAAAAGCCTTTTCCAGAAACTTGCCTTACTGTTAAAAGGTGCCTGGCTCTGTGATCCATTCTTGGGGAACCTAGAGTATAGTTAGCTTGTTAGTATGAAGACAACACTGTGACCTAAAGTTCCATCAGATGTCAGATTAGGTTAATGTTAGCATCTCTACTGTCCTGCTAGCTGAGCCATTCGGACTACATGGGGCAGGAGGTGTGCAGGCACTTTGGGACACCTTGCTAGTCATGTCTCTGCAGGTAAGAGTCCTCCACCTGTGTGTCACCAGTCTCTGTGAGCCCCTGTGCTGATGACTTTGGGACATTTGCCTTGCCCCCCTGAAATGATTTTAAATTTAGGGGCAGATAGACTGATGAAACCAAATGTTGTCACACCTGTTCAGATGATACGGTATGTCACCACAGCCACCATCACCAACAGTATCATCACTACGGTGTTTCGGTCTGTTCTGGCTGCTCTAACAAAAATACAGTAGGCTGAATGACTTAAACAGCAGATATTTATTTCTCACAGTTCTGGGGGCTGGGAGTTCAAGATCGAGGTGCTGGCAAACTTGGTGTCTGGTGAGGGCCTTCTTCCGGATTCATAGATAGTGGTCTTCTCACTGTGTCCCCACATGCTGGGAAAGGTGAGGTGGCTCCCTGAGGTTTCTTTTATAAGGCCACTAATGCCATCCATGGGGGCTCCACCCCAGGGCTTAATCAATCCGCTAAGTTCCCATGTCCAAATACCATGCCACTGGGGATTAGGTTTTCATGTGTGGAATTTGGGAGACATACATTCAGTCTATGGCACTCAGTGATAGGTGCCCACATTTATTAAAACCAGATGATTCCCATGGAAATCTAAAATGCTTGAATTGAGGTGCACCCGGGTGCCTCAGTTAAGCAGTCTGACTTTTGATTTTGGCTCAGCTCATGATCTCATAGTTTCGTGAGTTTAGGCCCCGCATCAGGCTCTGCACACTGACCGAGAGGAACCTGCTTGGGATTCTCCCTCTTTCCCTCTCTCTCAAAATAAATAAATAAACTTAAAAAAAAAAAAACCAACACTTGAATTGAAGCATAGTATGTTTTCTGTGTTTCACACGGAAAAAAGTACTGTGACCTCCACTCTGCCCCAGAAAAACCTAGATTGGGAAGTCGGTCTTGCTCATCTCTAGTTTTATGATGTTATAAAGTAAAGAACTCCAAAACTACCTGATGATGGGTAGCAATTCCCTGCATTCTCTATAGTGACATGAATGTCGCCGAGTGTTCTGTCTGGGTCTTTAAACTGTAAGAGATGCATCAACATTGACCAATTGCCTTTAGGTCCTCTCCACAGTAGCAGTAGTGGCTGCCCCATAGGTGTTTCATCTATGTCAAATGTCAGCCTATTGATAGGCATGATTGCTGAGCTCGCCTGACTCAGAAGGTCAGTTAGATCCTCCAAGTGAATTATGAAATGACAGTGGCTGCGTTTAAGCCCCCAGAAGGAGCTGATTCCACAGGGAGCCTGGTGATTGAGTCTTGGGAGGGCAGCCTGCAGGACCTGAGGTCTAATTCAGAGACCTCATATGTTGCAGTGGGTCCATTTTTAAAACTAAGGTTGTATACTTTTTCACAGGGGAGACAAAAATAATAAGCAACTCATTAAACAAAACCATTATTGTAAAGATTTCACCAAACCCTACCAAAGGCCCGTCTTGCCCAGCAAACGAAATGATAACGCACACCAAGCACTAGTATAGCAAGCACCCAGTGAAAGTCAGACGTGAGTATCCCTTATCTTCCTGCTCTATCCACAGGGAAAAATCCATTCTGGCCTGTGACAGCACTTCCAAAGCAGATGCTCACAGCTTATGTAATTAGTTGCATACTTGTTTGATTCATTACATCATGTTGTCACCACGATGTTTCCGTGATATTTACGAAGCGGCACCATGGACCCACGATGTTCTAATCTGGACGTGGCGGCCCCAATTAAAATCCCTTCATTCCACATTTAGGTGTCAGGGTCCATGCCAGATCCATTTAAAGAATTATTCACATAAACTGGTTTATGGTTTAAAAAAAAAGAAAGGAAGGAAAAGAGAAATTTAAATGAAAACTGCCTGACACTAAATCAGAGTGCTGTCTCCCTTAGAAAACAGCAGTGTCCCGGGCCACCTCTCTTAGGAAGCGATCCAACCCACGACACGTCTCTCGTCCTCACCAGAGCTGCAAGAGGAGAAATGCGGACAGGAAGCACATGTCGGACTCAAACACCACTCCAAATGCAGTGCCACTCGAGAGCATTAACTCACCTCCAGGTCCCCCAATTACATGAAATTACCATCCCCATTAAATTCCAGCTACTGCTATTAAATATCATTAGGGCTAAATTGGCTCTCTGATCACATCCTGAAGGAGTAGATTTCCCGAATAAGCACCTCCCAATTAAGAGAGGACTCCTATATCATAAAGCCTAAATGATATTCCCTCAATAGTCACTTAATTACCATATCTGTAAAGCCTCCACCAGACTGAGCACAGATTGTTTGCAAAACAATGGAATGAATTCAGTGGACTGGCAGAGAGGGTGTGCACTCCCCATTATGGGTCTAGGTAATGAACTCTTCAAATCAAGCCAAGCTCCACTGAGTCCTCCCACTGCTCTAAAGCCTCTTTGCTGTAGATAATGTTTAGTCGTGAGGCATTCTTCATTCAGCACTTTCTGAATCAGTGCAAAGCATGAACCCAGCTACTGGACTGCTCATCAGTCTGAATGCTGGACCTGCATCTTACATTGCTTTCCATGGGTGGGGGGTAGTCCTTGGGTGCATCTGGCTCATTTCTACACACAGGCACAGTTCTACTTCTCTGGATTTATAGCACTTAGCACAGTGTGTTGCATAGAGGAAGCACTCAACATTTTTTAGGAGTGATGAAATCATAAAGCTGAGTTTGAGATTTTAAAACCTACAGATTTAAGAAATGTAAAAGTTAAGTCCCTTTCTGGAGTGGTGTTATGCCAAGATGATCCTCAAAATGCCAAAAAGTAAAATGAACTTTCTGGCAAACATGTCGAAGCCTTGTTATGAAATAGCTTATTATAATGCAGACTTAGGTTTATACAAGTCTAATAATATATCCCTAAACAATTACTAGTAAAAGCCTAATCTAATACACCTAGCTTAAAACTCCTCAATATCCCACGGGCAGATCAAACTCTAGTTTCTATACCAGGTCACATTGTTTTCCCTGCAAACCTGTGTCTCCTCTGTATTCTGGTCTCTGTTGATGGAGTTGGATTTACCCAGAGTCCCAATGCCAGAAAACTTAATTTCTATCACTTTCTCACCTGCTGCCCTTCCCATTTCCTCCTACCTCCCCTCACCTCCCACCCCACTTTTCCCCATGCATGAACACAGTGGCCAGTGGTCATTGCCACTGCCACGTCAGGAACTCCTTTCAAGTCTGGTCTTTTCTATCCCCCCACCCCCATCTCAGTTTCCCCCAGACGATTCCCAACAGTCCTGCTTTTCTCCATCATTCCGGTAACCAAGCCATCCTTTCCTCTACAGCCAGGATAATCTTCCTCAATGAAAACAAACAAAGCTACAACAGCCTGATCGCATTACCCTCCTGAGCTTAAAGGGGGGAAAAAGATCCAAAGCCTGCAAAATAAAAATGCACACTCCTTAATTTGTCATCAAAGCTCTTCATAGTCCTACCCAGACAGGCTCTGAGGTGTGTCTCAGCCTGCCAAGCTCGACGGCACATTCTCCCCAAAAGGCACCCCGATCCTGTTTCGGGAGGTCTAGTCTCCCTGTCACCTGTGCAGTGAGCAGATGCCTTTCTCACATCTTTTAATTCCAGCAGGAAACCTCTTACAGAGATATGTTTTAACACGATGTACCGTTTCTCTTATTTATGCATATTTTTAATGGGATTTTTGTTGCCTTGTGTGGCTTTTTTCCTGATTGCTCATTCTTAGGCAATGGGAGAACTCTCCAGACCTGACCTTTGATGGCAGACAGGGCGTGTGTGTTACTCTTGGCCCCGCTTCCTGCTTACTTTTCTGCTTGTGTACTGGGCAAGTTCCCTTCTTGAATGTGTAGCAAGAGCTTGGGACTGGTGACCACAGCTCCCACCCCACCCCCGTCCCTTGGGTTTTCTTGTCTTCTCTTTGTTAAAATAAAATGTATTGAGGTATAATTTATATCCATTATACACATTTTAAATATGAAGTTTGATGTATGTATACTCTCATGAAACACGCACCCTTGCTAAAATATACAACATGTCCAGTCCCAGAAACTTCCCTTGTGCCTCTGTGCATTCAATCCTTTCACCCTGCAACCCAGGCAATCACTGGTCCACTTGGCATCACTTTTGCTTCTTCTAGAACATTCTATAAATGAAGCCATACAGAATATACCTGACTTTTGTGCCTGACTTCCTTCACTCCAAATAATGTTTTTGAAATTCATCCATGCCATTGCATAGACTGGCAGTTCATTTCTTTTGTTACCGCATGGTATTTCAATGTCTGGAGATACCACATTGCTTACCCACTCAGCTGTGGGTAAATACTGGGATGTTTCCAGTTTGAAGGGACTTGGGAATATTTATTTTCTAAAAAGAGAAAAAATAGGCCATGGGTTCATATTGTGTTTTTAAAACAAATGAAAAAGTGCAGAAGTTTTACTTGATTTATTGTTTTTATTTTGTATCTCTTTTCTGAAAAATTTGATTTCCTAATGTCATTACCAACATTATTCCTTTACCCTAAAATACATCTATATGTATATCTACATAATTGAATTAACAACACTAATATCATTACTGAACATAAAACTGTAAAATGCAGCTAAAAGTTTTAAATACTCACTCCTTAGGGTGAAATGAAAAGCATTTGTAGTCAAAATCTGTAGACAGATTCGCTGTCATATGAAACCATTTTTTTCTATGTGATTATCTTTTTTATCCAGTTGACAGAGAGGATCATTTGTTTCATGTCTCGATTTGCTAAGTTTTGTTTCACTTGTACTGTGTATTATTTAGTCACATAACACCTCCACTTCGTTCCAAAGTCAGATCTATGTGATGAGGCCTATTCAGAAATTTCTAGGGTCCTTTCTTGTTCCTACTTTTTTTTCTATATTTTTCTATTGGTTCTTTTTTTTTTTTAACAGTATGTGGGTCTTTATTGGATATTAACAAACTCAAGAGACATTTTTGAGACAATTAGGGAGATATCAACAAGAGAGTGTTAGAGGATGTTAAAGAGTATCATTAATTTTGTTAGGTATGATAATGTTATTGTTTCTTTTAAAAAATATAAGCACTTTTATTGGTATTTCTCCTTCTTTCTTACACAAAATCCTAACTGCATTCTTCTTCATCCTAATATTATATTCAGAAGCAGTATATCTTCCTCAATTCTTTTTATAACTGCTTCACCATATAGATGTATTTCAATGTATTCAATCAGTCAACCCACTGATGGGCATCTGGATTATTTCCTTTGCTATTAGAAGCCAGGCTTCAATCAATGAAGAGTCTAGTGCAAAGAGCATTTCCTATCTTGCCAGTATGTTTGGAATTGCTGCCCTCCAGGAGAAATCCACAAGTCCTTTTTCTAGATAGTGCCAACTGTCCTTCTCCAAGTGTTGGGTTGTGTTTCCTCCAACTGTGTACAAAATGGTGCTCCCGCAGCCTCCCAATGAGAGCCTACTGTCAAACTTCGTGATACTGACCAGACCCGTGGCTGGGAAATGATATCTCAGTGTAGTTGGAAGCTGCATTTCAGCCAGTTGTCCTTTTAATTTTGAACCAAATAATTTTCTTCCCTGGACACCTCCACCCACATCTGCAGATATTTTCTCGTTATCTAGAAGTTCCAACTTCCCTTTGATGGTAGTAACTTCCAGCCCCCTCCAGAACTCTTCACGCCCTTGGCCAGCACCGCACCCTGGGTGAAAGTTCCCTGGGTGACTCAAGTTCTCGCTCTCTTCTGTGGTAGAACCAAGCTTGCCTTAGATCCAGTTTCCTGGAGTGACAGTATCCTGGGATGGAAGAAGTTTGTAGGACAAGAGACACCACTCTTGGCAACCATTTCCAGAAACATGTTTTTCAATAATTACAGATGTCATCACATCTTTGATTTTCCCTTTCTTGTTCAGAATATGCCGCTATCATGGACTCAACTATGGAAACTGGTGTTTAGAGTAGATTATTGTACTCAACAATCTAACGCTTCAGCCTCGGCCCTGGCTCGGTGCTCTCTGAAGCATGTGAGCAAAGGCTTATCCTCTGTCAACTGCATTCATAAAGATACTTCATACTCCCATTCTGCTTTCAACCATAACTCAGATATGGAAGGGGGAAAAAAAGATTAAAAACAAGCCATTGTAAACTGCAGCCACAATTTAATGTCATGGTGGCAGAATGAGAAAGAGTCATCGTGAATGAGAATCTTGCCAAAGCATTGCAGTGAAATAAAAGTCAACCTCTCCTGCCATTTCTTTCTGGGAAACTCTGTCCACGTGTCATGGATCTCCTCAGGAGGAGGACCGAGTCCTGGAAACTGAGGGAGCTCTCCAGGCACTGACAGGAATTGATCAGGCTGATTAGACCTCCGAGGACCTACCCACAATCCCTCCAACAGGCCGGCACCTTTGTTCATGCCCTGTTCACGAGGTCCTCTGGAGAGGTTTAGGCTCTGGGGCCAAAGCCCTCACCCTTTCCACAAACAGGCTTTGTAATATTTTAGTGTAATTGCACCGAGCATGTTGGGAAATAGAAGAGCAGCCCACACCCAGTGGTCTACTTAAAATGTCAGCAAGAAAGGCAAAAATTCACTCCCTGGGTGGCAAAGAGCCATTCCAGTGCTCAGAGATTGGGCTCACACATCTTCTAAGAACCAAACAGAAATACCCACAGGGTGCAACGGGGGCAATGCGGATTGGTCCATCAAAATGGTTGAAACACTGGTTTCAAGAGCTTGAGGGTCTAACCTCATGGGTGCTTTGGTTGGAAAGAGTAAAAAAGCAAAGGAGGGAACAAGGTCCACATTTAGACCCAGATTACCATGCAGAGAAATGCGGTCGTAAAAACTCAGAATCAGACAGCGGGTTGGCAGCAAAGACTTTTTTCCCCATTAAGTAGTTTGTGGGTGGAGGCAGATCTCCAAATACTTTGTGGCAGTGCCACTGAGCACAGAATGGTTTGTACCTCGATTAGTTAATACGGACAATGACACGTTCTCCGCCTCCTTCCCTGAAGAAATACTTTCACTGAAATGATTTTTGGGTGGATGAGCTGAGGCCTTTTTTTTTCTTTTCCTTTGGTAGAATTGTCTGGTATGAAGTACCCACGAACGTGGTAAAACTAAGCAGCACGTTCTCATTTAGTTGAGGTTTGGCACAAGCGAGCAGGACATTTCTGACCCCAGCGGCCATCACCAAACCCCAGAGGCTGTTATCAATACCAACAATTTGCCTTAACTAGGACATTCCGATAGTGGCTTTTCATAGCGGTGAAGTGGTAACCCATGTGGTCAGCTCTATTTGGTGTTACAAGATGTACAAGATAAATACCAGAGGAGCCAGTTAAAATTCCAGCCATGTGGGCCAATGGTACGTGTGCCAAAGGATCTCACTGTCGTCAGCATGGGCGGTTAAGAATTACATCACACTGGGATGAGGGGAGTGACCTCAAACCTTTCAGGTAAGAAAAGGGGCTTAATGTGGCATGACACTAATGGAGAGAGGCAGTAAAACAGAACCTCTCAAACCTTAACATGCGTGCAAATTACTTGGGGATCTTGTTAAAATGCAAGCTCTGGTGCAGTCAGGCTGGAGAAAAAGTGGAGATAAAAAAAATATGTCCCAGGGCACAGCGCTATGTTAGGGATAGCTGGCCCATGGGGACACCTTTGCAGTAGGAAAACTAACAACTATCAACTATCAGAAGTGTTCATTACTGCTCTCCCTTCAAAATGATTGCAGGAACCCACATTCCAAAATTGTAGCCATTGCTCAGAATCGTCTTTGACATCACTCTTTGGAGTTGCTTTAGAGTTAATTCTGTAATGTGTTCTAGAATCAGTTCTAGTATTGTCAAGTTAACTTTTGCTTTTTTTTTTTTAATTCAAGTTAGTTAACATACAGCGTAGTCTTGGTTTCGGGAGAACCCAGTGAATCATCTCTTACATAGGACACCCAGTGCTCATACTGACAAGTGCCCTCCTTCATGCCCATCACCCATTTAGTCCATCCCCTCCACCAAGCTCCCCTCCAGCAACCCCCAGTTTGTTTTCTGTAATTAAGAGTCTCTTGCGGTTTATTTCTCTCTCTGTTTTTCTCTTATTTTTCCTTCCTTTCCTCTATGTTCATCTGTTGTGTTATACCCAAAATCTATAAAGAGCTTACCAAACTTAACCTTTGCTTTTGACTGAGGATAATGATGCCCCATTGGCTCATTCAATTCATCCATCAGTCTTGGCACCAAAGGGTCTATGAATTCAAAAGATGGGCCCCTGGGTCCACAGGCAAGTAAATGGATTCCAAAGCGTGTGGAGGAATGAGAGCTGTCCTGAAGGGCCCTACAATAATTTGAAAACTAAGGTGAGATTTGTTTATTCAAAATTAGCCTGGGCCATTACCTTTTCTTCGTAAGACAATAATAACAACAACTATAACAATAAATAGTGCTTAGATGTGTTAAAATTCACTTAGCTGCTGGCAGTAAAGATGTAGCACATATATATAATAACATGTATTCATCACGTCTGGGCAGCATCTGGGAACTCTGGGGTGCAAATCCAACATAACACCAGTGGAATAATCGTAATGATTGTAGGGGCGCCTGGGGGGCTCAACTGGTTAAGCCTCCGACTCCAGCTCAGGTCATGATCTTGTGGTTTATGAATTCAAGCCCTGTATCAAGCTCTGTGCTGGCAGCTCAGAGCTGGGGCCTGCTTTGGATTCTGTCTCCCTCTCTCTCTGTCCCTCCCCTGATTGTGTTCTGTCTCTCTCTGTCTCTCAATAACAAATAAATATTAAAAATTTTTAAAATAATAATGATTGTACTTTATAGTTAGTGTTCTATGTATGTCCGGCACAGTTATAAGAGCCACTTTACGTACATGACCTCATGCGACGTTCACAAGAACTCAATGAGAAACTCACCCCTACGTTGCCATTGAGGGAACTGAAGAATGGAGTCATAAAGAAGAGGGTGGTCCCACCCAGCTAGGGAGAAATAAGAGCCCAGGCTCTCAGTCACCTTATCCTCCGGCACCTTGAGGCTGTCATCGCTACGATTTGGTGAGCTCGAGACAGAAGGGTGGAAGCCAGTGTCCGCCATGACTTCCATAAAACATGGCGTCCTCCCTCCACAGCTGTCTGAGCCTGACCACACCACTGCAGTCAGCACCCACAGGGTATCCAGAAGGGAGCACAGAGTATCCTTAAAAGAAAGATTCTAGCACTTCTGGCTTGACATTCTTTGAAAAGCCCTTGCTGTGCGTGCCACGTCATGTAACAATTATTGGGGTGTCAACAAAGAGTTGCTTTGTAAGGTAGTTTAAAAAAGTTTATGGAACCTATATATTGGAAATGGCCACCAAGTATTAGGACCAGTCGCAGAGAAAGAAGTTTTAGCGGGTTCCCGTGTTAAATGATGTGATCTGTACTGGAGCTGCAAAGAGAAGCCAGGAGCTCTGACAGTGAGTTAAGAAAGATTTCAGGGCACCTGGGGGGCTCAGTCGATTAAGCGTCTGACTCTCGATTTCTGCTCAGATCATGATCTCATGGTTTGTGGGTTTGAGCCCTGAGTTGGGCTCTGTGCTGACAGTGTGGAGCCTCCTTGGATTTCTCTCTCTCTCTCTCTCTCTCTCTCTCTCAAAATGAGTAAGTGAACTTTAAAAAAAAGAGAGAAAGAAGGATTTCAAATAGTCCTCTTAAAGTAGATGCTGATGCACTTAATACTGTCAGAGATTTCTTTTGGAAGCAGAGAGGATGTTTGATGAGTGTGGGTCAGCTTATCCTGATGTGCAAGGGGAACATTTCATAGGAGGTTGCTTCTGTCAATCAAAAAACTATAATAATAGAAAATACTTAGATGACACATTCTGTGTATGTGTATTACTATGTTAATCTTCCTCTAGAAAATACGACATAGGTACTCTTATTATTCCCATTTTTCAAATGTGTAAACTGGGGGGAAGAGGTTGTGTGATTTGACCCAGGGGTGGTGCAGCAAGTAAGCATTGGGGTCAGAATTGAGGTCTAAGCAATCTGTCTCCAGCGTCCTCTGTCCTGCATTCCTGACCACTGGCCCCACCGACTCCTCATAAAAGCAGTTCCCTTCCTCATCTGGCCCCACGGAGCCTTTGCACAGCTTTCCCCTCTTCCTGCAGCACAAATGTTCCTCCACTTGAACTCCAAGGAGTGTTTCCTTGCGTTCCTTCTGGGTTTAGGGCTGTCGCATAAAATGTGGAATAAAATAGCTCACAGGACGTGCTTACACTAAACTGTTATTTGTTGTTTATCTGAAATTCAAATTTAGCTGTGAGTTGTTTGCAAAGAATGTAACTCAAAGAGGCGGGGGCATTGTCCGTGGTTTACCGCTCTGCTTACAAAGTCTAGAACAGTGTCCACGAGTAATAGACAAGCGATAGCGATGCGTGGGCGGAATGAATGAACGTGGGTCGCCTGCTGTAAGCGTCTGTGTCTTGGTGTGTGAGGCATCCTTTATTTCCTGCAGCGAACACAGAAGAGTTGATCAGAAGATATACCATAAGCCATTGCCTTTTCCATGCTTGGTGTGAATAACTTTGGAACCAAACACACTGTCCTAATTTTTTAATCCGAAGGTAGTGACTTGCTATTGCTTTTTGTAAGATTCCTATTTTCATACTGTAAAATTTTTTAAAGAAATAAGCTGGTCCTTGCTGCCAAATGGTAATTTAGCGTATGTTTCTGAAAATAGAGACCATCATTTGTCCAGCATGCCAGACAGAGGCCATCAAACACCTAAACAAGTCACCTTAGCTCTAAAAGGCTCCATGATGAGTTCAGTGACAGCCAGGGAGGCACTGCCCATTTTTAACGAGAAGCCCTCAGTTTGGGTAAAGCAAATAGTAAACAACTATCTCATGAACTCCTTTTTAAAAGACTGGCTTTCATGGCAGCGTCTTAGGTTTACAACAAAATCGAGAAGAAGGTCTGATTTCTCACCAATCCCTGTCCCCTCAAGGTCAACATCACTCACTACAATGTACATTTACACCAAGCATCAACCTACATTGACGCCCCATAAAGCCACCATGTGGCTACATGCTCCACATACTCCCCTTCTGGGCTCTTATTTCCTAACCTCCTTTTTTTATAATCCACACTTGAAGTGTTAGAAAAACATGCACTTATCAACCGAGGCTTTTTTCCCCCCAAGATGCCTCTCACAGTGAAAAAAAATCAATAATATATACCCACTTTATTTTCCCACAAATCCCTCTTCTCTCCCGGTATCTTATCAACTTTCCACAAACTTGATCAACATTTTCCATTAAAAACTTTTAAAGTGAGAAAAACTGATGATGGCTACTTTACATGAGAATCCTAGTGTGGAAACCACCGAATCTTTATCGGAAAACCCTAAAAACAATGTAATACAATGCAAAACGAACTGACGTGAATATTTTATACTGAAAATAGTGCACTTCCTCATAAGATGCTACTTTTCAAAATAGGCATGGGGGAAAGGCAATTTACTCTGAGGTCACTTCTTATTTTGTGTTGGGGAGAGTTTGTGCAACCAACCAGGGGAAACAGAACCCCTGTCTGAAAAAGAATTTGAACCCAAAGCCTAAAAGTCTCTGCTTTACACACCTGGCAATTTTATTTTAAGATATGATCATATCTAAATCTACGTGCAAACTTACATCTGTCCGTGAAGGGCTATTTTTCTGAAACCATTGATCAAGGGCGAGCCCCTGGCAGGAAAAGCAACCTCTTTCTCAGAGACAGGCAGTATATAAACCCACGTGGAAAGTGGGACGCGCATTAACGATGATGCATGGGTTTCATCAAGTCAGCTTTACAATATAACAGCACGGCCATGTATTGGCTTTGCTGTGTAATAGCTCGGTAGTCACAGGAACATTCCTTAACCTCTCTGGACTGATTTTTCCTTTGTGAACTGTCTATAAAAATAACTATCTCATTGACTCATCATGAGGATTAAATGAAATAATGTACAGAACGTGTTTGTTACATGATAGGTACTTAATAAATGTTCGTTTCACCCGTGCACTTCGGCTTCTGTATTACTGTGTGATGTAATTAGCAAACTATGTAACGCCTGGGTCGTCCAGTTCTTATCTACAGATATCAATTCATGTCCACCAATTAGACTGATACACACAAATGCACAGAGAATAAAATAACTGAGGCACATATCCAGATGCTTTGTACACTAATGTTTTAAATGCTTTCCATTTATACCTGTAATCTTCCTCTGGCTGGTGCAAACTAAAACTCATCACAAATACCACAACACTGTTTAAGGGGCAAGTTTTCAGGTCAGAGCAGTGTAAATGCCACATGAATCAAAATGGATTTTCCAATATCTCTGAATGCTGTCTTTTTCTTTTAATGTTTTTTGTTTATTTTTGAGAGACAGAGGCAGTGCAAGCAGGGGAGGGTCAGAGAGAGAGGGAGACACAGAACCCGAGGCAGGCTCCAGGCTCTGAGCTAGCTGTCAGCACAGAGCCTGATGCGGAGCTCGAATCCACGAACTGTGAGATCATGACCTGAGCTGAAGCTGGACACTTAACTGACTGAGCCACCCAGGTGCCCCACTCTGGATGCTGTCTTTATCAATCTCCCTCTCCCACTAGGCACCGTTTGGGGGGCTCACCATGTCTTTCTCTTCCTGTACCCCTCTAGTTCGCTCCACCGCCTACCTGGACTGAGGCTGGCAAAATGCTGGGGAATTTCCCCCTATCAGAGCCTCCCAGTAAACACATCACCAGAGAGCTCCCGGTCCAAGTCTACACAGACAAACATCTGTTTATAACCATTATCCCTTCTCTATCAGGCATATAGGGTACAGTCTGCAAGCGTTTCATTACATCGAGATTGTAATGTAATGTGTTGTAGGTAACGAAGATACTCATCACTTGGCAATTGAACTGCATTTGTTATTCAGCTTCTCAAAAGCTCTGAAAGACAGCAAATGCCTACAATTCCCCAGTGAGAGATGATGAGCAATATAAACTGCATGGAAGACGTGCAAATCACTTCCTTTGGCCCCCACGACACTTGCAGCAGCCTAGAGCAAAGAGCATCCGAGTTGGAATCTATAGGCTCAGACGGCATGTTCTGGAACCTCAGATGTGTCACCTGGAAGACGGGATCATAAAGACTCTCTCCCAGTGTTATTATTCAAGAATCAAATCGGACAAACAGGTTGTTGACTCGATAAAGTGCTATGCATGTCATTTACTGAGATTGTCTTCGCTTAGCTTCTAAGAGGTGTATGTAAATCATTTCCAGGGATTCTCAGCTTCTGCACCTCCAGTGCCATGACTGCTCCTGACTTTTACCTGTAACCTTCCTCTGGAGAGTGCAAACTAAAACATCATCCCTAATACTGCGTCCGTGTTTAAGAAAGTGGTTTTTCAGATCAGGGCTCCAAGGCCCATTTCAATGCCACACGAATTCAAGTTGTGTGTATTGATTCATAAACTAACATTCTTCATTTAAATGATGCACTTATAAAACTCAAGTAAAGGGGTACCTGGGTGGCTCAGTTGGTTAAGCATCTGACTTCAGCTAGGGTCATGATCCCGTAGTTTGTGAGTTTGAGCCCCGCATTGAGCTCTGTGCTGACAGCTCAGAGCCCAGAGCCTGCTTCAGATTCTGTGTCTCCCTCTCTCTCTGCCCCTCTTCCACTTGTGCTGTCTCTCTCTGACAGAAATAAAATAAATGTAAAAAAATAAATAAATGTAAAAAAATTTTTTAATTCAAGTAAAAATTTTGCTATTCTATACTATATGTATTTTCTGTGAGGAATATGCATTGTTGTTCAATAAATAGTGTTATTGGTTTGGGCTCTATAAAGAGATTCCAGATTTCACTACTGAACGGATTTATCATCAATAATTAAATTAAAAATTTGGCTGTCGAATTCATCATGCTCTTTCCTTTATAATGAAACAGAAACAATCCAAGAGAGAGAGAGCGAGAGAGAGAAAAGAGGGACAAAGAGAGAGGGAGAGACAAATCCCAAGCAGGCTCTGTGCCATTGGCACAGAGCTGGATATGGGGCTCGAACCCAGGAACCATGGGATCCTGACCTGAGCTGAGATCAAGAGTAAGTAGGATGCTCAGGGCCCTTGGGTGGCTCAGTCAGTTAAGCGTCTGACTTCAGCTCAGGTCATGATCTCACAGTTCATGAGTCCAAGCCCCGTGTTAGGTTCTATGGTGACAGCTCAGAGCCTGGAGCCTGCTTTGGTTTCTGTGTCTCTCTCTGTCTCTGCCCCTCCTCCACTTGTGATCTCTCTCTCTCTCAAAAATAAATAAACTTTATAAAAATCTTTATAAAGTAGAATACTGTAAAGATGGCATTGGAACATTCAAACAGAACAAGTGATCATCAGAAGGAATGACATTTTTATTAAATAGAATTTTCTCAACTTTAGAAACCATTTTTTAATTAAAACTTTTAAGTATATTTTTATTTATTTTGGAAAAGAGATAGAGAACAAACAGGGGAAGAGCAGATAGTGAGGGAGACAGCATCCCAAGAAGGTTCTGAGCCACCAGCACAGAGCCTGACACAGGACTCTAACCCACAAACCATGAGATCATGACCTGAGCTGAAATCAAGTCAGACGCTTAACTGACTGAGCCACCCAGGCACCCCTAGAAATTGTTTTATTTGATTTTTTTTAATTTTTAATGTTTTTTATTTATTTTTGAGACACAGAGACAGCACGAGCAGGGGAGGGTCAAAGAGAGAGGGAGACACAGAATCTGAAGCAGGCTCCAGGCTCTGAGCTAGCTGTCAGCACAGAGCCTGATGCGGGGCTCAAACCCACGAACCGTGAGATCATGACTTGAGCTGAAGTCAGGGTTCAACCAACTGAGTCACCCAGGTGTCCCTGGAAATTGTTTTAAAATTGGATACCATTCAGATGAAATATATGACACCAAAGCCAATGCAACACTGTGAGATGTCCGAATGAGTCACAGCTCCATAAAATATATGTATCCGTGTGCATAGAAAATACTATTATGTGCTTGTGTATTTGGCTTGCTCATAAATAACGTATTTGTATATTTGTACATTGTATGTACCCACATAGAGATATATATTAATATTTTATTTACAATCAAAGCAAATATTCTTCAAAATTAACTCCAAACCCAGGTAATAAGAAGAAAGAATGAAGTAGAGCCAACAAAATTCATGTTATTAAAGACACAGATACGGATACCTCTCTTTATATTCAGACTTTGTTTCAAATGCAAACTGTGATGATTTGGTAACATAGTTACTTGTGCCAAAACTTCCCACTCCTGCAGATGGAGAAGTAGCTAACTCAGGAACTACAGGACTAGCCTGAGGGTGAGTCAGACGGTGGAATTCACTGGGTGCATGGAATCATAAGAGCTTGAAAATCATACCACCCCTGTTATCCAGACGAGAAAACTGAGCCTGGAGGTACAGTGGTTTAAAGCTAGAACCCCAGTCTGACGACTTCAATGCTGATACCCATGTTTCCTTTGTCATCCCTGCGCCCCTGGCACTGTTGTACGTGGCTTTATGCGTGTTAACTCATTCAGTTAAGTCTCTCTAAAGGCCTGTGAAGTGGGTACTATTATCAGCCTTGTGCTGTTGAGGGAACTTAGGCCAGAGAGCCTAACAAATTGTCTCGGGCAGGGGTAAACCCAAGCTTTGCAGGGGGAGGGGTAAGGCTGAAGCTCATACAATTTAATCTTTAAGAAAAATTAGTCAAAATTATAAATACAAATGTAGGTATGCATGGGGGGAAATCATAATGAACTTTTAGAGATCAGAGATTCAGGACCTTTCTGATGAAATGTCAAAGTCAATTTACAGAAATGTTTCCTATCTCAGCCTTGCTTCCCACCTCAACTAGAACATTCTGTAGTTGCCTGCACTCCGGCACCCTCACTGGCTGGGCCTGTGGGAGCTTCATCTTCCCAGGGACTCCAGATTTGCTAAAGGTCCAGTTCCTAACTGGGGGGGAGGGGGCACTTTGTGTGTGCTGCTCCCTCCCCCCGCCCCAGGTTTTCCTCTGAATTTAACTCAGCCGCTGTGCCCGGTCCATTCTTGGACTTCACCTCGCGATTCGCCTTTCCCTAATCCGACTCATTGATCCTAGCCATGACCAGATCCTTTGTCATCAGTCTTTGAGGCCACTGTGGCCGGGGTCATTCTCTCTGGTTTCCCAGACCGGTGTTTTGTGACTGCAGGCTGTGATTTGTGCACAAAAACTGACAGAATTTGAGGGCGAGAGACAGACATCCATAGCCCTAGGTGAAGATGTAATACCCTTCTTTCAGTAAATAATAGAAATAAACCAAAAAAACTCAAAACAGAAAAAACAAACAAACAAAAAACAAAAAAAACAAAAAAGTAAAACTCAGCATCAGGAAGTTTTGAATGACGTTGAGTTGACTTCTCTGACCTCTGTGGAAATCACTGAACTTCAGAACATACGTTCTTTCAGCTGCACATGAAATAGTCACCGCAGAAGACCAGTGAACTCCTGAGAGTACGCTGCCAGCTGACGTTGGAATGAAGTTAAAAAGCAGGGGCACTCAGATATCTAGGCAAGCTCCAAATATTTGGATATGTAACACACCGCCAGAAAACTTGCAGATCAAAAAGGAAGTCGAATATCAGAAAATATTTGAAGGACCTCTTACCCTCAGTTACCACAAAAATAAAGGTGTTTCCCATCACATGTGTAGATATGGAGAGAAAATAGAGGTTTGTAGGTTTTTTTTACACCTATACCATATCCTGTGAACAATGAGCCCTCTCGTCACTGAGTTAGTAACGTCCAGCTAAGGCACATCTGTCGGGATTTTAAAAGACTTAGCAGAAAGCAGGAAGTCTTACATTTAGAAAAAACATAGAACTTGCAAATAGAAAAATAGTAAGAGGGGAGTGAGGCCAATTTCATAGAGTAACTTGTGAAAGGACTCCTCCAACGACTCCATGTCTTACCAGGGGGTTAAGTAACCGCTGGGAACGGAGCTGCGTTCACGGCTGAGAACTTAAAATCCGTGTCCACCATCTGCCCCTGTGCGCTCTCTTCCGCAGACGCCACGGGCGTCACATAACTGTCCCAGAGCCCCACTGTTGACACCAAGGAGGGGTGGGCAGGAGGGTCTAAGGATCCCGGCGGAGGTATCTCTGTCCAGGTCTGGCAGACCCGGCTGCGCCGGTAGCGCCGTTTGCCCAGGAGGGAGGGCTAAGCATCGTCCTGACCCCACACGGGCCTCCAGGTGCGAACGCGATGAGCAGCCGATACTCTCGGTACAGGCTTACAATTCCTGCGAGCAGCTGGTGTTTAAGCTCAGTCTGCTTTCCTTCCTGTACATGTGGATGGCTTTTTAGCATAATCTATAGGAAAAAAGAATAGGGAAAGAAGACAGAAAGAGAGAGAGAAAGAAAGGAAAAGAAAGGAAGGAAGGAAGGAAGGAAGGAAGGAAGGAAGGAAGGAAAGAAG